>JAJIBD010009951.1:0-45923 GCA_021461705.1 Cryptotis parvus | reverse complement strand
GCCACACCTGCAATACCTAGAGGGGCAGGATGTGAGAAAATATTTATACCAGTTAACATAGATACATGGTAAGATATACTGCCACATATCAAACTGTTTTTTGGGGGAGCCTCTGGGGTCCCTGACACTGCTCCTTATCTACAAAGTGGCCTGAAGGAGGTAACTCCAGGCAAGATGCAGAGGCTCTGGGTAACAGAGTACTGTAACAAAAGTGGGTCTCACTCAGTCCAAGGAGATGACCCAAAGACTGCAGACCTGAGTTGGAACCCTGGTACTCTGTGATCCAGCGCACTTCTGGGTATGGCCAGAACAAAAACAAACCAAAAGATAAAAGTGGGTCTCATTCATCAAGTGTAGTTCTCTGTTTTTAAGACTTGAAACACCCTACAGTTTCTCCTGTTTCTCACCTCCCTCCATTGTCTCCAAAAAGTTATTAGGTTACATTTTATTCAGAGTTTATAATTGTTATATATCAGAGAATTTTTTCTAGTACTAGACAGACTACTGTTATCAACACCAAAACTCTTGATTCTCTTTAATCCTTTAAACATCTTCCTACAGCAGAAAGCTCCAGATTGATATTCATTATGCTATTTAACATCAGATTTTTTGTTTTGTTCAATAGACAATAGGTGGAGATATAGATCAAAAACTACATGCTTTTCATGTAGGAGACCTGGGTTCAATACCTGGCACTGCACAGTCCCCAGACCATTGCTGGGAAAGA
Organism: Cryptotis parvus; assembly: GCA_021461705.1. NCBI lineage: Eukaryota > Metazoa > Chordata > Mammalia > Eulipotyphla > Soricidae > Cryptotis > Cryptotis parvus. The sequence continues at coordinate 45,196 of JAJIBD010009951.1, read as the reverse complement.
GGCCCTTGCACTGAGCCAGAAGTGAGACCCAAACACCACCAGGTGTGGACCTCCCAAAGTACTATTACTAATAATAAAAGAAGACATATTCAATATTGTAAGATAATATATCAAATTTGAATTTAATAATCATATTTTATATTTATCCCCTTTGTTTGACTGAATACTCCTTTCCCAGCAATAGGTATAATTTTATTTGTTTATTTTTTGCTTTATGGGTCACATTCAGGGATGCTCAGGGATTACTCCTGGCTCCGCACTCAGGAATTACTCCTGGCACTGTGTGGGGATCATATGGGATACCAGGGATCGAACTCAGATTGGCTGCATGCAAGGCAAACGCCAGACCTGCTGGACTATCGCTCCGGCCCCTGTAGGTATAATTTTTAACTTGTGTGTGGTTTAGAAAATTTGTCAGCATAGGCCTGGAGAAAGGCAATGGAGATTATCCATGACTTCTACTCAGATCTCTTTGATAGCCACGTCCACATGCCCACATACCAAATTCCGCAGGATGGATATGTCGTTCCCAACATATCCCTTCTGAAATCCGACATGCCATTTTTGTCGGTAAAGAAGGGAACAGAACCAAGCCCAGACAAAGTCAGAACACCTGAAGAATCTGCCTTCAGTACTCATCAACATACTGGCTGGGTTCTTCACAAGCTACCAGTCTGAATGAAAGGTGCCCTCCCAGTGAAAAACCAGCAGGACAGTTCTACTGTTCAAGAAGGGAGACATTCATGACATTGGCAACTATCGTCCCATCAACCTGTTGTCTGTCATCTACAAGCTGTTCACTCGAGTCATCCTGAACAGGATTGGCAGAACATTAGATGAAGGACAACCATGTGAGCAAGATGGCTTCCGAAAAGGATTCAGCCGGCGACAATCGACCATATCCACACAGTAACCAAGCTCATTGAAGTTTGTAGGGAGTTCAAGATGCCACTCCGTCTCACACGTTCATTGATTTAAAGACCTTTGATTCTGTGGAGACTGAAGCGGTCATCAAGCCCTAGCCAAACAGGGCATTCAAACCCAATATATCAAGATCCTTCATGAGCTGTGTTACGGATTCACCACCAGGATCTCACCATTCTACAAAGAAGTGATCATCGATATCAAAAGAGGGGTTTCAGCAGGGAGATACCATTTCACCAAAACTCTTCAGCGCCACCCCGAGAACATCATGGGACAATTAGAATGGGAAGGTATGGGAGGCGAAGATAGAAGGTCGCAACTACACCACCTCCGCTTTGCTGATGACATAGTTCTAATAGCACCAAACATTAGCCAAGCGGCACAAATGCTGGCTGACTTTGACAGAGAATGTGGAAAGACAGGTCTACAGCTGAATCTCAACAAAACTATGTTTATGAAAAATGAACTAGTTCCAGAGGCCCCATTCACTCTCAACGGAACAAACATCTCTGAATGCAGCAGTTATGTGTACCTAAGTCCAGAAGTCAACATGATGAACGACCTAAAACCTGAGCTGCACAGGAGGAAGAGAGCGGCATGGGGATGCCTTCAAGAGCATTGAAGAAATAGCTAAAAGACAAAGAACCTCCGGCTCTGGGCACATCTCTTCAACTCCACTGTTCTTCCTGCATTAACATACGCCTCAGAGACCTGGGCTCTACAAAAAGCAGGATGAGAATGCTATTCGGGTCTCCCAAAGAGGAATTGAAATAGCTATGCTTGGAATATCACGCCTCACTCAAGTGAAAGAAGGAATCCGGAGGTCCAACCTCCATCACTATTCCAGAGTCAGGGACGCTCTCTCATTTGCCAAGGCATCGAAAATCAGATGGGCTGGACATGTAATGCGATTTGGAGATGACCGCTGGACTAGAGTCATTACCGACTGGATCCCATAGGATGTCAAAAGATCAGGTGGGATTAAAATGGATTAAAAATCTCAATATCAGACTTGAATCCATAAAAGTACATTGAAGAAAATATAGGAAAAACCCTCCACGACTTTGAAGCTAAAGACATCTTCAAAGGTGAAACACCATTTACAAAGCAACTAAAGAAAAGATAAACATATAGGACTACATGAAACTAAAGAGCTTCTGCACCTCGAAAGAAACAGTGACCAAGATACAAAGACAATCAACAGAATGGGAAAGAATATTCACCCAATACCCATATGATAAGGAGTTACTATCCAGGATATATCAGGCACTGGTACAACTATATAAGAAGAAAACAACCAACCCTAATAAAAGATGGGGAGAAGAAATGAACAGAAACTTTGACAAGGAAGAAATTTGAATGGCCAAAAGGCATATGAAAAAATGCTCATCATCACTAATCATCAGAGAGATGCAAATCAAAACAACAATGAGATATCATTTTACACCACAGAGACTGGCACATATTCAAAAGAGCAAGAACAACAAGTGCTGGCGTGGATGTGGGAAACAAGGACACTCATTCATTGTTGGTGGGAGTGCCGGCTGGTACAGCCTTTCTGGAAAAACAATATGGACTTTCCTCCAAAGACTAGAAATTGAACTCCCATTTGACCCAGCCATACCACTCCTGGGAATATACTCTAGGAAGCCAAAAATACACAGCGGAAACACCATCCCTACTTTTATGTTTATAGCAGCATTATTCACAATAGCCAGAGTCTGGAAACAACCAGAGTGCCCTAGAATCAATGACTGGATACAGAAGCTTTGGTACATCTACACAATGGAATACTATGCGGCTGTTAGGAAAAAATGAAGTTATGAAATTTGCCTATAAATGGATGGACATGGAGAAGATTATTTTGAGTGAAATTAGCCAGAAGGAGAGAGACAGATACAGAATGACTGCTTTTATTTGCATGGCATAGATATTATGTGCATATTGTGATGCCAATATCCAAGGTCAAGTGAAACATGACCTTGTATCAGGAGGTCTTGTCAAGGGTGGATATTGTCGCAAACGTGTGGGAGTCAGAGGCTGGGTAGGACAGAGAATGGAACAATGTGCTGACAATTGTTGAGGGTACTAGTGCCAACCTAGAACTGAGCATTAAATACAGGCAAAAGGATACACATGACAACCCTTTAATGTATGTTCTGTAGTCCATAGTCTGGAGGGGAAGGAAGGGAGAGAGAGAGAAAGGGAAAGTAATGGGGAACCTGCCAGGAGGGAGGGCTGGGGGAGAGGGAGGGAACCGGATAGTTGGTGGTGGGAGATGGGCACTGGTGGAGGGATGGGTGCTGGAACACTGTATGACCAAAACCCAAACATGAACATCTTTGTAATTGTATATCTCATGGTGGTATAATAAAAATATTAATAAAAATAAAAAAATAAAAATAAATGATGGACATGGAAAGGATCATGTTGAGTGAAATTAGCCAGAAGGAAAGAGAGAGATATAAAATGACTGCATTAATTTGCATGACATATATATACATATTATGATACAAAAATCCAATGTCAGGCGAAATGTATATCAGGTCTTACCAAAAAATGGAAATTACCAGAAACATGTGGAGTCAGGGGGTAGGTAATCAGAGAAGGGAACATGTGCAAATAAATGTCGAAAGGACTAATACCAACCTAGAACTGCACATTAAATACAGACCAAAAAAATGCACATGATGGCCTCTAAGTGTATCTATTGCAATCCACAATATGTTAGAGAAAGGGAAAAGATAGGGAGAGAGAAAAGAGATAAAGAACCTGCCATGGAGGCAGGCTATGGGAGTGGGGAGGGAATTGGGGACATTGGTGGTGGGAAATGGGCACTGGTGGAGGGCGGGTGCTGGAACACTATGTGACCGAAACCTCCAAACACGAACAATATTGTAATTGTATATCTCACAGTGGTATAATAAAATATTAAAAAATAAACACATAAATAAATAAAAGGGAATGAACTGTTGAAAAAAAATAAAATAAAATAAAATTAAAAAGATCAGGTGCCCCCACCTACAAGATGGTCAGACTTCTTCTTCAAGACCCTGAACGAACTGTTTGAGGCTCTTAGTGTTCCTAAAGCAACCAGGTGCCATTGGGCTACACTGGCACGTGATAGGGTCAAATGGAAATATTACTAAGCGCTTGCTCGAGCAAATCGATGAATAACGGGATGTCAAGTGATCAAGTGATGGGCCTGGAGAGATAGTACAGAGGTACAGTGCTTGCCTTGCATGCGGTCTGTCGGGGAGCTGCTGGGGTCCCCAACAGTATCAGGACAGAAGTTCTCCTCTACCTTCAAGGCCACCGGGAACAGATGAAAACTCTGGGGTCTGGTGCAGTTCCAAAAGGCTTTTCAGGGGCCAGAACAATAGCACAGCAGGTAGGGCATTTGTCTTGCATGTGGCTGACCAGGGTTTGATCCCTGGCATTCCATATGGTCCCCAGACCTCCTTCAGGTGTAATTCCTGAACAAAGAGCCAGGAGTAATCCCTGAGTGTCGCTGGGTGTGACCCAAAAAGCAAAAAAAAAAAAAAAAATCCAAAACAAACAACAAAAAGGCTTTTAATAGTAGAACAAGCTCTACCACCACAATCCAATATATGGAAGACCTCTAGCTCTGGTCAGAACTTAGACCACACACAAGGACCCAAGTCTCCCACCAAGAGGATCCCACCAGAAAGAGTCCCACCAAAGCAAATGCAGTACCTCAAGTCAGTTCCCTTATATACACAAAAGTAATCCAAACTTCAGGGAGAGTACTGTCAACAAAGATCAACTAAACAGCTTCTAGAGAGTAGATGCGTGTAGTAGGGTGGTGCCCTACTACATTATGATGATTATGCCAGGACTAATCCCTTCTTCCGAGATTATCTTTTATGTCAAACCACTGAAGAGAGGGGGGCTGGTATAAAGTAAAACATCTTAATTTCATGGGCTTCATGTAATCTAGATGAAGGTCCTTCTTATTTATTATCTGCACCAGGGTGATTCTGAGTATCTTGTTCTCTGAATACTGAAAGGGTCACACTCACCTGCTTGAGGGCAAACTAGTATAATCCTTCCTATAATCCTATAGTCTCAATGTAGCCAGGGTGTTAGTCTCCTGGTAAATTCTAACCATCCCATGCTGGGACCAGTGGGTATAAAGAGGAGCTTTGCCCAATCTAGATAACATAGAAGTCATAGTAGTTATATAATGATAATTCAGAAGTTACTCATTCAAAATCAAGGTAATTTCTGTAACTGCTACACCCTACATCAGTGTTTTTACACAGAAGAGAGATCTCATTAGCATGAACCCTGCCTTAAGATCATGTAACTAGATTAAACTGTGAGTGAAGTAAACAGGAAAGCTCCCAAGCTAGCTAGGCCTGTCATCCAACAAGGCCTACTTGGATTTTTATCCCCAAAATCCAAAACAGTCCCCCTGAGGACCCCCTCATGAGTGTTTCCTGAATAAAAACCTAGGTTTTTCCGAATAAAAACCTAGGAGTAACTCTTGAGCATCACCAGGTATGGCCTCCAGAAGGGAAGAAGATGAGTCCATATTAGATTGATTGTGCTAGTGCTCGAGTATAGGATTATATTGTGGCGGTAAAACAGGAGACTGAGTGGTGGGACAACGGAAGTGACTGTTCAGTAACAACTTTCCTCTGCCCACGAGACAGAGAGAAATGGCAGGCAACTAGGGAAAAAAAGTGAAGCCAGGACAGAGAGATTAGAGAATCAAAGGTAGCAGACCTTCCGTCCAGCGCCATTGTTAGAACAGGCCTTATAACTTTAATGTAAAAGGTTGTTGAGAATTCTAAGAGGTTCTATCTTTGGTCCCCTGAGATGTTTTTATCCTTCTGGGTTGTTAAATTTTTTAAGAATCAGTATTACATGTTCAATTCCACTTCTGATTTATATTTTTATTTGATTTTTGCTTTCTCTTTTCCAACCATTGTGAAGGTACTGTAAAATACCTCTATATAAGTTCATTTGTTTGAATGTCTCTGATGAAACTTCTTCAATTTCAGAAATAGCTATTGTTACCTTTTCTTTTTTTTCCCCCCCTACATTGATCTTGATCCTGAGGAGAGGTATGAAATTTTCTTTTAAGTCATCTGACTCTAGTCCTGGATCAGGTCAATATCACCTGAAAAGTAAAACTTTTGATATCTAAAGAATATAAAGAAAATAATCCCCAGGGAGACAGCATTGACCAGAGATTAGAAAAAATGAGCTGTCAGAATGATAATCCAATTTAATCAGCTATTCTTTTCCTAAAGTCTCTGCTGCTGGGCCTTTTCTATCTTGACTTTGCAGAAGTTGATAATGGCGACTTAGTGGAAACACTTATTTATATAATGCAGGCACAATTTTATTTTCTTGATATAACAAGGTCTTAGTCATAGCACTCTAAGAGTAACTGGTTTTTTGATACATTGTGAAGAACAGGACTAAAGAAAAAATTCCCAGGAATTCTGTGCAGGACATCATGGACATGCAAACAATTAGGTTTTCGGGCTGCTACTATGCTAAAACTGAAATACGCTGAAACTCACACTTTGGAATTCTTAAATAAATAGTTTTGATAGTTTAGAATAATTTATCCTGCTTGGGGTTCACTGAGCTTCTTGAACTTATGAATTTGTGGGATATCTCAGCTACTATTCCAGGTATATATTAACCCATTCTCTCTGTTTTCTTTCAATTGATCATGTATTAGAATTTTTCACATTGCCCCACAGGTCACTTAAACCCTGTTCTGACTTCCCACTTCCCCCAGCCCTGTTCCATTTTTTGTTTCTGTTTGGATCCTTTTAGTCATTTAAATGACTATTTTTTGTGCAGCTACCTTTTCAGATACTTTGGTTATTTTATTGTTCAACTGTAGAATTTCAGAATTTGTTGTTAGAGACTCACAGACATGGGGCAGAGCTGCTACTGGCTCTCCCTGTGCCCAGCCGCTCATGAGGCGCCTGGGAGGGATGGCAGGTTCTAGCCCTGGCCGGCCACCCAGCAGAGCCTCACAACAAGCCAGATGACCCCCCACTCCATGAGGGCCTCCATTTTCCACATCCGGACTTTCCCCTCGTCAGAACTCCACCCAGCAGACCAGCCAATCACAGCCCGGCTCGCGCTGCCACTTGCGGCTGTGCGGTTCGGTTCATCAATAAATGCTGGATTTAGAGGTGACTACAAGAGTATGCTACCCGCGACGGCAGAGCCTGGCAAGCTACCCGTGTCGTATTTGATATGCCAGATACCAGTAACAATTATAGACCTCATTCCTATGACCTGATGGAATGGTTTGAGGCTCTTTATGTTCCTGGAGCAAGCAGGTGCCCTTGGGCTCTACTTGCATGAGACAGGCCATATGGAGATGTTACTGGTGCCCACTCGAGCAAATCGATGATGAACGGGAAGACAGTGACAATGACAGACAGTCGTGCTTAGGTGACCATATGGGAGGCTGGGGATAGAACCCCAGCTGGCAGCACGCAAGGCAAATGCCCCACCTGCTGCTCCTGCTTAGAAAAATGACTATATTTACTCATTCTTTTGTTAAGTGTGTTCATTCTTGGATATATAAAAAGTTGCCTTTTAAAAAATTATTTCCTGATCTATTTCGGTGGTGGGGACAGCCAGGAACAGAGAGAGAAGGTTCTTTGAGGAGAACATCGACTGGTTAATGACAAAATCTCTGCTCCCTGTTTGAAAAGAACAGAAATAGAGTTGAAGAAACATATTACGAGGAACAGTTCAACCAGTAGACACTGAAGCGAGTCTTCAAAGATGTGAAACTTCAATGACAGTCATTCTCTGCATCTGGAGATATCTCAATTAAGCCCATATGTGGTGTGAGGGATTGAACTGGGGATGGCCACACTCAGGTCCTCAAGTCATGCCACTCATGGACAGTATTCACTAAATCAGACTGCAGAGAGCTCCAGGGGGTATATCCTGATGCAAATGAAATCTGTTAGGAAAAAAACAAAGAAAATCAGAAAAGTCTAGGCTGCAGTGACTCATCCCACACTGGACTACTGGACACTGGCTGCATGGTGCTAAGGCTGGCAGACTTCTGAGCGAGTGGCCTTATTCTTTGAGCAGACGTGTCAGTCTCCTGTGCTAATGGTTGGGAGGTCTGAGGGTAGCTGCATTACAGCACGGCCCCATAGATTCCAGCTAGCCTAGGCTGTGTGAGCTGTGTGCAACAGAACTGTCTCGCTGGTGCCTAAGTGTAAGTGGCCATGCAGTTTGAGCAGTCTTTCTCTTTATAAGACCAAGGCTCTAATTTTAAATTCTGTGTTCGGTTTTAAATTCCTATAGCATGGGAAGTATGCCAATTTTATTTGCTCTGTTGGCCACTTACCACAAGGCATAGATGCTTTAACTAGGCATATTTTATGATGACAATTACATCCATAGGTCCCATGGTCCTGTGGGTGGACAGACTCTGTTTTATGAAACTTGTGTATTTTAAGAGCCTCACTTTAAACTTCTGCCTACAAAAAAAAAAAAAAAGAAAATCAGAAAAGCAAAAGCAAAGCAGCTAACATACTCAGATCATGGGAGGGTTTTATCAATCTATGGAAGGTAATGATTCAAGCTGAATATCATAAGCTACGTAGATACCTCCATGAAGAAACACGGAAACGTTTAGAACTACTGGAAATTGGAGGGAAGATAATATTTCAGGGTCTTGAAAAAAAAGTATCAGAAATGACAAATGCAGCAAAACTACTGTGGGAAATATATGATGAACTGAAGGAAATATATTAGAAAACAGATGACTACCTGCTCCGGGTGTGAGTCAGCCACCAAGCATACCTCAGCTGTTGGAGCCACAGTTGAGTGGAAAGCCCATCTCTGGGTTGTTGTGAACACATCACAGCTTCCAAGTGTGGAAGCTAATGTAAGCAATTATTGTGTGCCTCTGTTTGAAGAGCTGAGACATTGGCAATACAATCTTAACCATCAAGACATGCCCTATAATCTAACCAGTTCAGAGTATACTTATTCGTGGGCAGCTCATATCTTCATCCCTGGCAAGCATTACTAGGAGGTGGATGTGAGTAACTATTGTAATAGGATTATAGCATTTTGCTCAGAACCCTGGAGAGAGAGATGATATGAGACTGAACTCTAAGGCTATCTTTCTACTTCTGAATGTCCAAGTGGATGACAATTGTAGTCTCTTCTCTACCTCCCCACTATAACCTCACTATATCCAAAGATATCAGATGGGTTGGTAGGATCTTCCTAGCTTATTATTTTGATGTTATAAGCTTTATTAATGTGGCTAAGTTCACTCATTTGCCATTTCTTCCCAAACGTCTTTTCTTTTCCTCTCAGACCTTTTAATTATGTCTATATAATCAGGAATCGTGAAGTCATCCAAGGTGCTAGAAGGTTTAAGGGCTGAAGGAGGCAGCCCTCATTCTAATAATGAATGGGAGAAACATAATGAATGAGGAAAACATAATGAATGAGGAAAACAAGTATTACCTCATTGATTTTAACTTCTCCAACCACATAAAATATATTTGAAGTAATTTTTTAGGATGGTGATAATATTATTATAATCATCCTTTAAATTTTTTTTGCTTTTTTTTTTTTGCCTTTTTTGGGTCACACCGGCAATGCTCAGGGGGCTACTCCTGGCTCTGCACTCAGGAATTACTCCTGGCGGTGCTCGGGGACCATATGGGATGCCGGGTTTGAACCCAGGCCAGCAGAGGCCGGCGTGCAAGGCAAACGCCCTACCCACTGGGCTATCGCTCCGGCCCCATCCTTTAAATATTTTATTTCAATAAAAGTAATCTATTCTCTCACAAAAAATAAATAAAAATGATTTCCTTCTGTTTGGAGAATTTCCATATAGTCTGTATTCTTTTGGGATGGATCTGATCACCACAAGTCTTCCTGTTGGTTCTTTTGAGAGTATTTTTATTTTCTTTTCACCCTTACAGGGTATTTTTACTGGGTATAGGATAATACATTGACTGTGCTTTCTTTCAGCATAGAAGAAATTCGGTACATCACCTTCTCTGGTCTCTATACTTTCTGGTGGAAATATCCTTCTCCGCTAAAGGTTTTTCCCCATATCTTTTTTTTTTCCCTTTTCTTTCTCCACTCCTCACACTCTCACCCCTAACCCTAACCCTCATTCCTACTCTGCTTTTCCTGTTTGGCCTATGTTTTTATCAATGTTAACTTTGTACATTTGTCATTTCTTCTTGTCCTCTTCAGATTAGGGTAGTGGGATATACATATACATATACATATACATATACATATATATATATATTACATATACATTTACATATACACATACACATATACATATATATAAATCATACCCAAAATGCAGCAATTTTCAAACAACATTATTAAAACATCATTTCTGAGGGTCAGGCATTCAGGAGTAGCACAGCATAGCTGAGTGCTTTTGTCCAGACCTTTCACGAGGTTGTGGTCAAGCTATTGCCAGGCTGTCATCACTTCAGGACTTAAGGACTGGAGTAATTGCTTCAAGTTAATTTCTGTCTATTTTTGAAAGCTTCAGCTTCTTGGGGATGTTAGATAAAAAGTCTTAATTCCTTGCCATATCAAGTGGACCTTGGTCTACTCACAACATGGCATCTTGTTTTCTTTTGTGTGTGTTTGTGTGTGGTTCATGCCCATCAGGGCTCAGGGGTTACTCCTGGCTCTTCACTTAGGAATTACTCTTGGTGGTGCTCAGGGGACCATATAGGATGCCAAAGATTGAGCCCTGGTAGGTCATATGCAAGGCAAGCACCCTACCTGCTGTACTATTGCTCTGGCCCAATTGAGCCCCGGTAGGTTAAGGCAAGAACCCTACCTGCTGTACTATTTTCTGGCCCAATGGCATCTTGCTTTCCTATAGCAGGAGTGGGGATCCGTATTTCCTGCCAAAATCACTTGGGTATTTATCAGTTTATCTGTGGGCCATAGAGTACAGGCAGCTGGGCAACTGAGGAGAAACATCCATGTCAGTTCTGCTATGTATCCATGATTTTGTGGGCCTTAAATGGCACACAGGCTGGATGTTCTGCACCCCTTCCTTAAAGCAACCCAAAAAAGATGAAAAAACCAAGCCCTGATTTTCTATTAGAAAATCTGTCACTTGATCACCTAACATCCATTATTCATCGATTTGCTTTCAGTGGGTGCCACTAATGTTTCCATTTGTCCCTGTCATGTGCCAGTGTATCCCAAAGGCATCTGCTTGCTCCAGGAATACAAAGAGCCTCAAAATGTTTTGTTCAGGGTCTTGGCGAAGAAGTCTGACCATCTTGTAGGTGAGTGGCCATGTGATCTTTTGATGTCCCGTGGGATCCAGTCGGTAACGGCTCTAGTCCAGTGGTCATCTCCAAGTCGAATTATATGTCCAACCCATCTGATTTTTTGTTATCTTGGCAAATGAGACAGCATCCCTGACTCTCGATCGTCGACTGAGATAGGAACTCTGGATTCCTTCTTACTTGATTGAGGCGTGATATTCCAAGCATAGCTGTTTCGATTCCTCTTTCTGAGACCAAATAGCACTCTCATCCTGCTTTGGTAGGGCCCAGGTCTCTGAGGCGTATGTTAATGCAGGGAGAATGGTGGAATCGAAGAGATGTGCCTGGAGCTGGAGGTTCTTTGTCCTTTTAGCTATTTCTTTGATGCTCTTGAAGGTGTTCCATGCCACTCTCTTCCTCCTGTGCAGCTCAGGTGCTAGGTCATTCCCTCATGTTGAGTTCCGACCTTGGTGCACATAACTGCTGCATTCATAGATGTTTGTTCCATTGAGAGTGAAAGTTCGTTTTTCTTCTTTTGTTGAGATTCAGCTGTAGATCTACCTTTCCACATTTCTCGGACAAAGTCAGCCAGCCTTTGTACCGCTTTGCTAATGTTTTGTGTTATTAGAATGATGTCATCAGCGAAGCAGCGGTGGTGTAGTTGCTGACTGTCTATCTTCACTCCCATTCTAATTGTTGCATGGCGTTCTCGAGGGTGGCGCTGAAGAGTTTCGGTGAAATGGTATCACCTTGCCAAAGCCCTCTTTTTACATCAAGAAAATCTGTATTTACAAAGGCTCAGCCAGCCCCTGGCTGTGTCCTACATAGCTCCTAGGGCTTGCTCAGCATGCAGGTGGCCACGCGCTCGGACTCGGAGCAGGGACTGGGCCCCTCCACCCATTCCCCAGACTCTGGGTCGGTGGGCATGGCCCTGAGCTGCCAGCCACCAAAGCTAAGCACGGGAAGACAGACACTCCAGATCTATAGCTGCGCAGCTCGGACTCATGTGGAGCAACCCATGGAGTTCCTGGGGAAAGTAAAAGGCTCAGCCATCCCCTGACTGTGTCCTACATAGCTCCTAGGGCTTGCTCCACATGCAGGCGGCCATGCTGGCTGGACTCGGAGCAGGGGATTTGGGCCCCTCCACCCATTTCCTAGACTCTGGGTTGGTGGGTATGGCCCTGAGCTGCCAGCCACCACAGCTAACTTCCAGAAGACAGACACTCCAGATCTGCAGCTGCGTTGGCGTGCAGCCGCTCTGTGACCACACAATCATCTTAGATTATAGCACATTTAGCACTAGGTCCTTCCCAGGATTTTTCTCATTTATACACTTTAATGATCATTCTAGTTGCAACAAACTGGAGAGGTTATGGGGAATGGGGAATTATGATGTCATACTAGAACTCACTATTTAATATTCACATAAAGACATCATTTATCATTAGTATCTGTAGGGCAAACCACAAAGTATAACAGAAGATAAAGAGAAATATAGGAACAGAGACAAAGAGACAGACAGAGAAGTAAAATGTGCTTGCAATAGGGGGCAGGCAGGGATTCGGTGGCGGGTGCATGTTTGGGATATGGGTGGTGGGAATTTGGTACTGCTGGAGGGATGGGTGCTGGAACACTGTATGGCAGAGACCCAATTATGAACATCCTTGTAATTGTATATCTCACATGGTATCACTATCACTATCACTATCTTCCCGTTCATCATCAATTTGTTCGAGCGGGCTCCAGTAACATCTCCATATGTCCTGTCTCATGCTAGTAGAGCCAAAGGGTATTTGCTCACTCCAGGAACATAAAGAGCCTCAAATCATTATATTAGGTCATGGGAATGACCTAATATAATTGTTACTGGTATTTGGCATATCAAATATGACATGGGCAACTTGCCAGGCTTGCCGTGCAGGTGGCATACTCTTGTAGTCACCTTTAAATATAGCATTTATTGATGAACCGCGCTGGAGCCGGGCTGTGATAGGCTTCGTCCTGCTGGATGGAGTTCTGATGAGAGGGAGGTCCGGATGTGGAAAATGGCGGCCCTCATGGAGTGGGGGTCGCCTAGCTTGTTGCGAGGCTCTGCTGGGGTGGCGGGCCAGAGTTAGAACCTGCCATCCCTCCCAGGCACCTCATGAGTGGCTGGGCACAGGGAGAGCTGGTAGCAGCTCTGCCCCGTCTGGGAGACTCTGGATCAGCATACCTTGGCGGATTTAAAAAAAAAAACTGCAGGGTGGGTGTTGATGATCCAGGCTGTGATAGACTCGTCTCGGGATGGAGTTCTGACGAGGGAAGTCCGGTGTGGAAAACGGCGGCCCTCATGGAGTGGGTGGGTCGTCTGGCTTGTTGCGAGGCTTTGCTGGGTTGGTGGGCCAGGGTTAGAACCCGCCATCCCTCCCGGGCGCCTCGTGAGCGGCTGGGCACAGGGGAGAGCTGGTAGCAGTCTGCCCCATGTCTGTGAGTCTCTGGATCAGCATACCTGGGCCGGATTAAAAAAAAAAACTGCTGCAGGGTGGGTGTTGATGATCTGGGCTGTGATAGGCTCATCTGCTGGATGGAGTTCTGAGGAGAGATAAAATTTAAAAAAAAGAAAATCTGTACTTATTATTATAGTTTAGGTAACATCAAGTTTTGTTTTTTGTTTTTTGGGCCATACCCAGTGGTGCTCAAGGGATACCTCCAGCTCTGCACTCCAGACCTTATTTTTGTTGGACACTCTTTCTCTTCCCTCTCCTTTTTCTAAAATAAAATCATTTATTTCATTATTATAAAAATAAAAATACACAATAAGCAAGAAATAAACTGAAAAGTTCAAAACTAGCACAGTTTAAAATAAATTATTAACACAATGTACAGATTTTTTTAATTGAATCACTGTGAGATAGACCATTACAAAGCTGTTCATAATTTGGTTTCAATCATAGTGTTCCAGCACCCATCCCTCCACCAGTGCACATTTCCCACCATCAGTGCCCTCAGTTTCTCTCTCTCTCTCTCTCTCTCTCTCTCTCTCTCTCTCTCTCTCTCTGATTTTAGCACCTTTGAAAATAAAGGGTTTGGAGGCTGGAGGGATAGCACAGTGGGTAGGGACGTTTTTTGCCTTGCAAGCGGCCAACCCAGGTTTCATTCTCGGCATCCCATGGTCTCCCAAGCACTGCCAGGAATAATTCTTGAGTGCAGAGCCAGGAGTAACCTCTGAGCATTGCAGGGTGTGACCCCCAAAAAAAAAAAAGAAAGCTTAGGGGAAATAGTGCAAGGAACTAGAGTGCAGATTTTTGCATATTAAAGCTCCGATATATTTTTGCATATTAAAGCTCGGAGTACTGAATGGTCCCCTTCACAAGTAACACCCCCCATTAAAAATAAACAATAAATGAAATAAAAATCAGAAGCCTTGCCAAGCGCTTTTTTTTAAAATGTGTGATATGAAAGGGGAGCCGTTAGGTCTGGAGCAGACGCATCAGGCTGTCAGTTTGGCCAGAATCGACTCAGAATATAACCTTGAGTTTTTCTTCTCCAGCCCCCAAGGACACTGCAACACCTGAGGCACCTTCTGGATGCAAAGGACTAGATTTGCATTCCTGTTTTCAGGTGCTGTTTGTCTAAGCGGGCGTCAGATGTCAGCTCAGTGGCCCGCATAAACCGTGCTATCAGGATCCAAACGTAGCGATGGTCGGAGACGGTGTGACTTTTGTGGACGAGTGAACCACAGTGGAACGTGCCGGCCCGCCCACAGACCACAGAGCAGCTCCTGGCTGCGGAGGGAACGCGCGACGCCCTCGACAGTTTTTGGCTTTGTGCTCCTGAGAGTAGACACCGAGGGTAATTCCATAATTAGGGGGTGATTTAAAAATAGTGATTTGTGGTCTGAGCGACTTCAACCTGTGTTCCTGACAGAGAAAAAACTTTCAGCTCTTGGTCTCCAGGTGTCTGGTCTGCTCAAAGCCCCTGGCTTTTAGAGACCGCTGAGGTTCAAGTTTCACTGATTGAGAGACCACGTGTGCCTGCTCCAGCTTAGAGCTGTTTGTGTGCAAAGCTATGGGGTCATTAGCTTTGTTCTGAAATTGCATCCACAAGTGATACTTTCCGCTTAGCAGCCTCCTTAGTCAAAAGTCTGTCATTCTGAGATCAGCTTTGAGATCAGCTCCTCTTTCCTGGGCTAAGACTTCAAAATTTGAGGATCAAGTTCCAAAATGAGTGGTAGGAAGTAGAATTCTTTGTGAAAAGAATAAAAGTAATAGGACCAGACACAACAATCCTTGAAGATTCACAAAAGCCAGAGGAATTGAGACTTTTGAAGGGAAGGGATTTGATTGAGAAGGTTCTGCAGAGTAAGAATTCTATTTACTCTGCATCGGAACAGTTGGAAATCATGGGTTGTTTGTTATAAGTATTCCCTAAGTGCCAGCGCCTTTTATGGTTTCAGACGCGGACCATCTGTGTTAGGTGTGTGCTTCTGAGATGCCCTTCCCTGCGATGTGGGCCTTCATTCTGTCCACTACAATAACTCACTATTATTGTGAAGCAAATCCAAGCTTATGAAAAATATATTTAGTGGACAAATTTATCTACGGAGTCTGAGAAAGATGGAACAGGGGTTAAGACACTTGCTCGAATGAAGCTGACCTTTGTTCCATTCCCAGCACCCACATGGTCCCCTGAGCCCCACCAGGCGAGACCCCTGAGCAGAGAACCAGGAGGAAGTCCAGAGTACATCCAAAAAACCAAAAACAAATGTTGCAGGCAGATATGTGGGGCGGGGAGGGGAGCGGAGATGAGCTTTGGGAAAATAATAAACTTTAGAGCTTTCCTACCCCTGAGGTAGTTGAAGACCACATCCTTTTGACAAATACAAATGTTGAGCTCTTTGAAGAGGAGAACTGAGGTACCACTCCGATTAAAAAATCAAGGACCCACCCAGAGAAGGTTCATCTGCACCCAAGGGAGGCGTGCAGAAGAAGTCAGCTTCTTCTGACTTCATGAAGAAGCAGCCATCAACAGGGGGGAGAGATGAGATTAGGAGAAGACCATCCACAATGCAAGACTAGGCTGCGACATGGACAGATTAATGTTCATCTATGCAAAACTCCAGAATAACCATTTGGAATAATTCTGAAAAACCTCCTCCCAGAAGCAATCTGGGTCTTGCTCTTCATCCCGTGCTCTCCCTTGGGCGCTATCTCGCTTGCTTATCCCTGTGTTTCTTCGCCTGCCTGTTTCCAGGTGAAGACGCCTGGGTTCTCTCTTATCACACTTGCCCCTTTCTTTCTCTTCACATCTTAAGTAAGTTTCAACAAAAATTATTTAGCTTCACCATTTCATCTCCTCCTGAAATTCCCTTTTTGTGAGGAAATGAGAAAGAACCTGGAATTCCTTTGCCGAGGTTGGGACTGACCTGGTAAGAGACATGCACTTCCTTGAGCACTGGTGGCTGAGGTGAGTGAGCAAAGAGGTAGAAGCGCTTTCTCTGAGTCTAGCTCCTTTCCTCCCCACTTCACTGAGCCACTGGTCACACAAATATATTCAGAGCCTGATAAGTACTCAGATAAGCCTAGCAGGAAAGTACAACAGGTAGGGCGTTTGCCTTGCACGTAGCCTACCCAGGTTCAGTCCCCAGAATCCCATATGGTTCCATGAGCACTGCCAGGAGTAATTCCTGACTGCAGAGCCACAAGTAACCCCTGAGCATTGTAGGGTGTGGCCCTCAAATAACTCAGATAAGCAAAATATTTATTTCTCTGATTGTCCTGCCCTCCCAGATTTGGGTTCAGTTTCCTTAGCAAGTTACATGCACGAACAAACTGCAGTGAAAAATAAATTGAAAAAAGGATATATAATCATTCTTTAGAAAAGAAGGCATCTACTTAAATTGTGGGGTGTGGGGCACACCCAGTGACTCTCAGAAGTTACTCCTGGTTCTACATTTCTGAGGAAATTACTCCTGGTGTTGCTCAGGGACCATAAGGGATGCCAGGGACTGAACTCAGGTTAGCCATGTGCAAGGTAAATGCCCTATCCACTAAACTACCACTGTGGACCTGCTGGTTAATGTTAATATTCTAGTTACAGAAGTTGTTTTCTAAGACTTAACTTTATTGTCAAAAGAAAAGAACTGCTTATAATTTCAAATAAATTTTGATCACTTGATCACTTGACATCCCTTTGTTCATCGATTTCCTCAAGTGGGCACCAGTAACATTTCCATTTGACCCTATCATGTGCGGTGTAGCCCAATGGCATCTGGTTGCTTCAGGAATACAAAGAGCCTCAAACTGTTCCTTCAGGGTCTTGACGAAGAAGTCTGACCATCTTGTAGGTGGGCGACCACATGATTTTTTGACACCCCATGGGATCCAGTCGGTAACAGCTCTAGTCCAGTGGTCGTCTCCAAATCACATTACATGCCCAGCCCATCTGATTTTCGATGCCTTGGCAAACAAGACAGCATCCCTAACTCTGTAACAATGACGGAGGTCGGAGCTCCGGATTCCTTCTCTCCCACTTGAGTGAGGTGTGATATTCCAAGCATAGCTCTTTCTGATTCCTTTTTGGGAGACCTGGATAGCATTCTCATCCTGCTTTTCGTAGGGGCCCAGGTTTCTGAGGTGTGTATTAATGCAGGGAGAATGGTGGAGCCAAAAAAGATGTGCCTGGAGCCAGAGGTTCTTTGTCTTTTAGCTATCTTCGATGCTCTTGAAAGCATTCCATGCCACTCTCTTCCTCCTGCGCAAGCGCAGGTTTTAGGGTCGTTCATCATGTTGAGTTTTCGACCTAGGTGCACATAACTGCTGCATTCATAGATGTTTGTTCCATTGAGAGTGAATGGAACTAGTTTGTTTTTCATGAATATAGTTTTTTTTGAGATTCAGGTGTAGACCTATCTTTCCACATTCTCGATCAAAGTCAGCTAGCATTTGTGCCGCTTGGCTAATGTTTGGTGTTATTAGAATAATGTCATCAGCGAAGTGGAGGTGGTGGAGTTGCCAACCGCGTCTATCTTCACTCCCATTCCCTTCAAATTCTAATTGTCGCATGATGTTCTTGAGGGTGGCGCTGAAGAGTTTTGGTGAAATGGTATCACCCTGCTGAACCCCTCTCTCTTTTTTTTTTTTTGCTTTTTTGGGTCAGACCCGGCAATGCTCAAGGGGTTTCTCCTGGCTTCACACTCAGGAAACACTCCCAGCGGTGCTCGGGAGACCATATAGGATGACAGGGGATAGAACCCAGGCTGGCATGGGTCGGCTGCGTGCAAGGCAACGCCCTACCCGCTGGGCTATCGCTCCTGCCCCTGAACCCCTCTTTTACATCAATGATCGCTTCCTTGTAGAATGGTGAGATCCTGGTGGTGAATCCATAATACAGCTCACCAAGGATCTTGATGTATTGGGTTTGAATGCCCTGTTTGGCTAGGGCTTCGATGACAGTTTCAGTCTCTACAGAATCAAAGGTTTTCTTTAAATCAATGAACGTGAGACAGAACGGCATCTTTAATTCCCTAAAGACCTCAATGAGCTTGGTTACCGTGTAGATATAGTCAACTGTGCTCAATCCTTTTCAGAAGACTGCTTGCTCGCATGGTGTCCTTCATCTAATGTTCTACCAATCCTGTTCAGGATGACTCGAGGTGAACAGCTTGTAGATGACAGACAATAGGCAGATGGGGCGATAGTTGCCGATGTTGTGAATGTCTCCCTTCTTGAACAGTAGAACTGTCCTGCTGGTTTTCCATTGGGAGGGCACCTTGCATTCGGACAGGTAGCGTGTGAAGAGCCGAGCCAGTATATTGATGAGTACTGAAGGCAGATTCTTCAGGTGTTCGGGTCTGACTTTGTCTGGGCCTGGTGCTGTTCCCTTCTTTACCGAAGAAATGGCATGTCGGATTTCAGAAGGGAGAAAGTTGGGAACGACATATCCATCCTGTGGAATTTGGTATGTGGGCAGGTGGACGTGGTTATCAAAAAGATCTGAGTAGAAGTCATGGATAATCTTCTCCATTGCCTTTCTGGAAGATGTGATAGATCCATTAGGACATCAGAGGGCAGTCATCTTGGTCTTATAGTAGGCGAAGGACAGGCGGGAATTGCAAAAAGCTTTTCCTAGCTTCTGTTGCATTTTCCAGTATTCTGCTCTTCTCTCTTTGAAGTCTTCCTTTATTTGAGGGAAGACCTCAAATAAATTTTATTTAATTTATTATTTATTTATGTTGGCTTTTTTTTTTTTTTTTTGGCTTTTTTGGGTCACACCTGGCGATGCTCAGGAGTTACCCCTGGCTCTTCACTCAGGAACTACTCTTGGCAGTGCTCGGGGACCATATGGGATGCGGGGAGGTTGAACCCAGGTTGGTCACATATAAGGATACGCCCTCCCTGCTGTGCTGTCGCTCCGCCCCAATATAATTGCAAAGAAATTTTTGAGCTCACAGAGATAGTTTAGTCATTCTCTGTGTTGGGAAGATGTAAGGACCCAAATTAACAAAATTAACAAATCTTTTGTCCTGAAAGTAATTCAGTAGCTCTGAATTTGGCACATTCTCCAGTATCCTCCCCCTCCTGTGCTCTCTCCAGTGCTCTGAGGTCAGCCTATTCTCCCACGCGGATGCTTCAGCAACTCATAAACAGGAAAGAGGTGGGCTTCTTCTGAGGACTTTCTAAACTTTGCTACACTCCTCTAGTACTGGGGGCTAAGTATCCGATACTACATGACATTCAGGGATCCAATTAGGACCCTCCTGTAATACAACATATGCTTTATCCCTTGAGTGAACTCCTGGTTCCCATACCCTTCATTATTAATATTAATTTATGAATTTTTAGCAGTGCTAGGGACGATCACACTGAGTGAGGCATGGGCTTTCCCACTGGGCCACATTCCCAACCCTACTGCGCACCCTTTTCGTTTGTTTCAGGGTCACACAGCTGGTGCTGAAAGGCTACTTTCAGCTTGTTTCTGGGGAAACCAGTCCTGGACTCCCACATGCGGAACATTCGCCGCTCATTGCCCTTTGAGCTTATCTTCCTGGCCCATTTGGGGAAGGGTTTTTAGGCCACACATAAGTGTGTTCAGAGATGATCCCTGGCAGTGCTGCAGGGGCACCTATGGTGCTGGGAATTAAACCAGTGTCTGCCTCATTCAACTCATTCAAGGCAAGGGCATTATACTAATACTCTCTCCAGTCCTATACCCTTTAATGAGAAGGAAACCCTTGGTGATGTTTTTTTTTTTTTGTTTTTTTTTGGGTCGCACCCGGTGATGCTCAGGGGTTACTCCTGGCTCTGCACTCAGGAATTACTCCTGGCGGTGCTCGGGGACAAGATGGGATGCCGGGGATCGAACCCGGGCCGGGCATGGGCAGGCCTGCGGTAAGGCAAATGCCCTACCCGCTGGGCTATCGCTCCCGCCCCAGGTGATGGGGTTTTTAAGGTCCCACCCTCCCCTTTTTTGTGCAGGCTTTCCCACTGATTTCATTTATAGCCTATTATGCTTGTTCACAATTTTAGTTTTTCAAAAGTCATATATGTTTGGCATTGCATTTTAAATAAGGACTCTTATTTATAGAAACACTGATTCACTTCTTCATTCAACATTGTTAAAATTTATGCCAGCCATTTTCAACAGACTCCACAGTCATCAGAGATCCACCCAAGAGAGAAGCTGATCTCAAGGCTGGCTAGTCAGAGCCCCACCCTATAGAGAAGCCAAATTTAAGCCCAGGTATGTGAATCTTGGCAGCTAAAGTCATTGGGCTTCCATTGAGATGGAGCTGAGGTCCCTTTCCCCCCTCCTCTGTCCTGAGTGGAAGGCGGCGGACCCACCCACAAACTGCTCCAGGCTGTCCGTGGTGATCCAGATACATGGGGCAGAGCTGCTACTGACTTTCCCTATGGTGTGTGGCCGCAAAGCGGATTGTAGAACATCAAACTAGTAGAAACCAACCATGTTCTAGAAATTCATATGGTCAATGCAATAACAGAAATTGACCAGATTAGCCCATAACAAACCAGAAAAAAAATCATGACTTTATCAATACCATTGCCATATATGGACTGCAATGGCCAATATAATTGGTGCCAGCTGAGGCAGCAGGCCTGGGGACGGGGCAGTGGGAAATGAGTGTCTTTGGTGGTGGAACACACACTGGTGGTGGGGTTTGCGTTGGATGGTGAAACATTAAATAAAAAATAAAATATAAAAAATTGTTAAAATTTACCCACATTGATTCAAGTGGGCTATACTGTTCGTTTGAACAGTTGTTCAAGTTCCATTGTATTAGTTTACTATAGTACATTAATAAGTTATTCTTGTATTCACTTTCCTTCAGAGGCAATTTAGGTTTGCACTATTGTACTATGCCAGTGTTAATATGAAAGCACCATTCATCTCTCAGTCTCAAAAAATAGTAAGTCTTAAATATTCCTCTCTTCTTCCCGCCCCACACAACCACCTCAATCTAAACCTTAATTTCCTCCTCCGGCTCTTTTTTCTTGGGGAAGGTGGTCACACCCAACAATGTTCAGGAATTACTCCTTAGGTCCCCATATGGGATGCCGGGGTGGGTCACCGCATGCACCGTACTATCACTCCAGTGCCTTTTCTTCTCTGGTTGCTCCTAAATCTCTAGGGCCCTTCTCTTAAGTTTACAATTGACATAGCCTGGGGTAGTTGAGGGCGTGCCTTAGGAACGTGCTTTTCCCATTGGCTTGAAGGTCCCCACGTGACCTGCCAATCGCCCCGTCTGTTTTTTTACTGCCTCAGCATTTCCACACTCAGCTGTTCACCCAACTTGAGTCCAGCAGAGTAACCAGCTTCCTAGCTTCCTCCCTTTGTTCTGGTTCCTTATCAGATCACACCTCCAGGCCTGCAAGCCATTCAAGAATTTCTCTTATCTAAATTAGTTACTTTTTGATTTGTTGTTCCTTCATCCTGCTCTTATTTTTCTTCCCAGAAGTTATCACTCTTCAAGTTGTTTGCTTTATTTCTGCTTCTCCTCTAGCACGCGCAAGTCCCTGGCCTTTCTGTCACTAGTGTATTAGGCGAGGCACACGGCATTTATAGAAAAGTCTTCTGGCAATTCTTGATTGAATGCAGGCTGGGATTGGGGGAAGGCGGGGAGACACCACGTGGTGCTGGGGGATTCTGGGGCGTCCAAGCTGAGGGCTCCCAGCCCTTTATGCTATCCTTTGCAACTGTTCTCCAAGGAAAATTCCTGGGAAACTTAACGATAGCAAAGCACACTATTAAATACACATTTTATACAGCATCCACACAAAAATGACCAAATGTTTCAGGACAGGATGGTCCCACATTACTCATGTTAAAGCTTATTTTAAAAAGAAAAGATTGAAGAACATATACTAGATGCAGTCCACAAAACTGACTTTACAATCCACTAATGAGTTCTACCCGGCATTGTGTAAAAGCTGTTTAAGGATGTGTGTGTGTAAATGATTTTACTGGGTTTTACTAAACTTTCAGGAATTGCCACTGATATTTAAAAATTCAGAATATAATCATAAGAATTTTTTTCATCTTCCTAGGATTTACTTTATCTTGTCAGGCATTTAAGTTTTTGCCTGCGGCCAGGGATTGTATCTCAATGCTAGAACCTTACCATGGGTTCAAGCCAGCATAAAAAAAAGTTTTCCCCTTAAGTGAAGCTTATTTCCCAGTTTTAAAATTGAATTTTACTGATGATTAAAAAGATGATTAGGTCCCAGGGCTTATCCAAGGTTTTTTTTCTGGTTCCCAGGAGGTCAAAAGGCATTCACTGCGGTGATTTAATCACTCATCTGCTTTTCATGTTTTCCAATCACAATTAAAGCCATATTTTCAGGAGGTGCAAGATTATATTTACAAGGACACAGCTCTGGGGGCAATTTTACTCACTGGTTGTTTGATCACGGTTATTCCTGATCACGGTTATTTCTGATCATGGTTATTCTGTTAGTCTCTCTGGCAATAACAAAAGCCAGAGAGACTAACAGCTTTTCTATTTTTTTTCCCCCTACAAAAGAATGTTAAGTTCCTTAGATATTTTGTCCCTTGTACTGTGGCAGTTGGTAGATCAGTGTCCTCAGCTGGCACAGACGGAGAGACAGAGACAAGTTAAAGGGAAAAAGAATAGGACGAGTTCATTGGGGTGCGCTCCGGGCGGGCCCTACTTGCCTGTGGTGAGGCTGGGGTAGAGCTGCGCCTGGGAGAGACTGAGCTGGATTCTTAAACTATTTGGGGCGGGGAAAAGGGAACCAAGACCAGTGGAACCTGTGTGCTTGGTCGGCTCCTGTTATCTGTAGGGGGTCGATGTGGAGAAGCACAGAATGCGGCCTCACAGGGCCCTGGCCCAGGTGGGCCGTGAGTCCTGTCTTCCGTGCTGGGGGGCAGGAGAGCTCTATCTCATCAGCTGATCCGTTTGGTCCCGGTTGCCCTGCTGTCCGCTGAACCTTACAGCAGTAACTGTAAGAAAGCATGTTTAAGGTTCCAGGAAATCACTTCTCTGGATCCAGTGCTGTCTTGCTCTTTTACTGAAAGAGGAAGCCTCCGTTTACCCTCCCCGGCTGCTGTAAGCAGTCCTGTTTTGGCTGGCCCATCCTACACATTTGACTTCCTGCAAACTCTGGGCTTTGCTGATACACAAGGGACTTCGGACTGTGCATCATAAAATTCTGCCCCAGAGCTTGGACTCACTGGGAGACTAAGGTAATGGACAACGCCTGACTCAGAAGGGCAGAAAGCCTCAAACCGGCCAGACCACCCTGCAGATTCCTTGCACTCTCTTTAGTACTTGTGGCTGGTAAGAAACGCAAAGGACCTTTAAAGGCCGACTCAAAACTTTTAACTGGGTCCTATACTAAGTTCCTTCCTACGTGGGGAGTTCCTTTTCCTTTCTCTTACTTTCCAATAAACTTTTCTACTTTCTAACTCGAGTCTGAGCATCTTTTTACTCAGTGTTGAAGAATCTGGGAATGGGAAAACAGACCCCTGCTTCGGATCACCTGCACCACCAGCTCACAAGTCTTTGTGTTCAGAGAGCAATCAGTGTGGATTCCTGCCAGCTCCTGCTGCTAAGGAATTCTCCCCCAAGGAAAGCTTAGGAAGAACATATGAAAGTTTTTATTTCCAGAACTCATTTTAAATTAGAGTCTTTTAAAGACTCCCAATGCATTGCACCTTTTATTATTATTATTATTATCATTATTATTTTTTTTTTTGCGGGTCACACCCCGCAATACATAGGTTCTCCTGGCTCTGCACTCAGGAATCACTCCTGGTGGTGCTGGGGACCATATGGGATATATGGGATGCCGGGGATCGAACCTGGGCTGGCAGAGGCCGGCCACGTGCAAGGCAAACGCCCTACCCGCTGGGCTATCGCTCCGACCCCTGCACCTTTTATCTTAAAAGCACTTTTTTGGGGGAGGGTTGAGAACCTCACATTTCATTTCGTGGCATTGTCAGGTCTGATTTAAAGGGCAACATAGAAAAAAAAATCTCACTTTCAGTCTGACTAGGGTAATTCTCAGTTCTGATGGGTGAAACGATCTGGAAGGCATGGTTAAATACTTATCTTCCATTGTCAACAGGCATCTCTAGACTTTATTATCCTACTGATCAGGTTTAGCTAAGACTGCAACTTTTAAAAAAAAAAAAATCACACGTCTTATGTATAATAACCTGTATTCACTGGCTTTCTGGAAAGAAAAATCAGCATTCGACATATTTTACTGCTTTAGATAACCGTGTGGTTAACCAGATAAGACGTCTAGGATCCCCGCACAGTGATTCCGCTATAAGGGGTGGAGTACAGTCTTGATTTTTAAAAGAATCTTTTAATATAGCAAATATCCCAGCGAAAAGTGCCAAGTGTGGGAAACAGGCGTGCTTTTGAATCGCTCCAGATACTCTGACCAACCACCCTCCCCGGGTCTTCCCTCTGCACGTTTCCTCTCTGCAGCCCGGGAATTCATGCAAATCAGCTTGCTCACCCCGGGGCCAAGAGATCCGTTTTCGCGCCACTCGCCCAGGACCGCGCAGCACCATAAAGAAACAGCGCGTAAAGACTCCAAAGAGCCACTTCTTTAAAGCTGATTTTAGTAAACTCTGAGGCTGACAGTGGAGATAAGGACAGTCGGCGGTCTGCCTTTTTAGTCGCTCTTGAGCGAATCTTGTGCTCTCGCAAACTTTACCACCGCTTGCAGGACCTGCGCTGCGGCGCGGGAACCCCGGCCCTAGCCCCGCCCCTCAGCCCCGGGTGCGCCTGTGCCTGCGGGTCGCGCCTAGCCGGGAACCCCGACTCCGCTCCTCCGGGCCGCTCCGCGCGCTGCAGCTCCCCTCTACCTGCTCCGAGCCCGACCTGTTGCCGGCCGCCAGCATGGACACCCGCCGCGTGCCGGTGAGGGGCTGGGCGGACGCGGGGGCATTGGGTGCGGGCCGGCTCCGTGCAACTTTGCAGAGCGAGTGCAGCCTTCTTCTAACTGGTTGCGGTGCCGGGCTGCGCCCCTGGGGGAAAGTTCCAGTTTTTGTGCATCTGGGGCTTCTCAGAACCCGGGACCCCGTCCCTGCCAGGGCATTCGAATTGTTCGGAGATTCCAGCCTTTTGCAGAATGGTTTGGCAGTTCTGGAGATTCCCGAGACCACGTGCGCCCTAGACGCACGTGCGCTGGGACAGGAGAGCCACCAGCCCAGGGCTGTGCCCCCATTGTGTCTGCCGGTCGGAACCCAGCCCTTGCGATGTCAATCTCAATCCCACCCTGCCCTTTCGTACAAGTCCATGCGGGTGGGTGGGTGGCTTACCCATGTGCACTGGGTCAGCCTTAAGGTGATCTCCCGGGCGGCTCTTGCACCCTGGCTTTGCAACCTCTCGCAGTGGGTTGGAGTTTAAAGGTCTTGCTTAGACCCGGTCGCTGCAGAGCTTGGACTTCGCGCCTTGGTGCGAGCGTCTTTAGTCCCCAACGATTATTAAGTGTCACTGAAAGAACCTCGCGGTCCAAGCTGTGCCCGCGCCTCATGCTGGTATCCTATCCCCACCCCCACCCCCAGTGTTGCAGCTGCAGCAGGACTTTGCGGAATGCAACTTTTAATGTTAACGGAAGCCGGAAGGTGGGGCCAGCCCCTGGAGAGATGAGGAGAGTGGGGGTTGGGTAGAAGGAAAAGGGTGAGGAGCCTGAAATAAATAACGGTGGGGGTGGAGTAGGGAAATGCCTGCTTGGGGCGGGACTTCGGAGCCAGAGTTTCTGGTAGTATTGGGTGTACTGGGCGTTGGGTTTTCGTAGTGAATCCCTCTAACTGGGATCAATGCGCCGCGTCTCCACCACCTCTCTCGGAGTTCATTTGTTAGATTAATGAGGTCACCACTGCAAGGGATTAAACCTAATGCGAAGGTGTATTTAGTGCCGGCCACACGAAACCCCTTAAATGCTGTTATCTGCCTGTCAAAAAAGTTCATTTCAACCATGACTGTCTTGTCCTTACCTGGGAAACAGAACAGGCAGACGAACTGGCTCTTTGAAGCCAATGTTCTGTTCCTGACAGCTGACAGCCGCAGTGACCTTCCCTGGGCCATCTAGATGGTTCCCCCTCCGGGAACCTTCCAGTTTCACCCTTTGGAAAACATGCGGCTTTTGAAACCATTTTTTTTTTTTTTTTGCCTTTTTTGGGTCACACCCAGCAATGCTCAGGGGTTTCTCCTGGCTCTGCACTCAGGAATCACTCCTGGCGGTGCTCGGGAACCATATGGGATGCCGGGGACCGAACCCGGGCCGACACAGGCCAGCCGCGTGCAAGGCAAACGCCCTACCCGCTGGGCTATCACTCCGGCCCCTTGAAACCATTTTTAAGTGCTAGTAGCACCACCTGTTACGCTTCTTTTGTTCATGTGGCCCACACTCGCTGTTGCCACTGCTGTGTGGATGTCCTGGTGCCAGGGACCTAACAGGCATCAAAGCATGCGCTCAACCCTTTGATCTATCTTAAGGACCTCGGAGTTGCCTTTTACTGCCTTTCTAGAAGGGGGGGGGTTACTTTGGGGCCACACCCAGCAGTGCTCAGGGCTTTGAGTACTCAGGTATCCCTGGGGGGCCAAAATGGGATGCCTGAGCTCAAATGCGGTTGGTGGTGTGGAAGGCAGATGCCCTACCTGCTGTACTAGCTCTCTGGCCTTAAGAAATAGGGTGGTTATCATGAAAATAATTTGCAAGGGATTGGAGCAAAGAATGGTTTGCAGAATGAGGCACGTAGAGAGGAAAGGATAGACCATAGATATAAGCCCCTCATATCGGGTACCGTTTGTAGGACCCATTGCCCTTCCAAAGTTTCCTGCAAGGGTGGGTATGCACACAGCTCAGCCACACAGCAGTGCATGTAAATGAAAAATATCAACTAGAACAGAAAAGCTCTTTTCAGAGTTTCCTATGTTAAGAGTTCTGTAGTCCATAGCCTTATTTATGAAAATAAAAAACCTCTACCTTCAAATGGCAGTAAAGACCCTTTTATTATTTTCATTTTGTTTATTGTTTCTTGGGAACACACCTGACTGTGCTCAGGGCTTAACTTTTGGCTCTGCCTTCTGGGAACTATATAGGGCCCCTATATAGTTGAAGATGAAGGCTGGGATAGCCAGTACAAGGCAAGCACCCTACCCGTTCTACTCTCTCTCGTAGCCTCAAGATCCATATTTTTGGGCACAGTAGATTCCTGTGTCAGACTGTTTAGTGTGTTTGAATAAAGTTCCCGAAGAACTTGTTGAGCAGAGGTAAGGAAAGGAAGCTGAGCACTGGGCTAGGTTAATTGGGCGCCGAGTTGGAGTGCGACCTCACCCTGGGGTTGGAGCTGTTTGACCGTCCAGCTGGGGCCTCGTGCCATGCACTCACTGGGCTAAGAGCTCTCATTTGCAGGGACTTGTGCTGAAGCCACCGAAACCCTCCTGATTGGAACTAGGCCTTTTGGGAAGTCTGCCATTTGGAAGTAAAGGTCCTGCCCAGTTTTTGTAGCTTGGGAAATTAGCATCACAGTACCGAGCCAGCCCAAAGCTTACATTAAAAGATCTCCTTAGCTTGAGTTTGGCTTAGAAAAACCACTCACCATTTTGTACTTTTTGAAATTCCCTTTCAGAAGTACAGTTTAATTAAAAAGAAGAAGAGGGGCCTATTTTAGGAGCTTGGCATTAAACTCAGGCATTTAGTATAATAACAAGAGCTCGGAGGGTCTTAGGATAGGTAGAGGGTGGCGCCTACAGATGTTGGAACAAATTCATAAATGTCATTAATAAATTTCTGCATGGATCTTTTTAGGAATGTCAAATCTGGTTTAAAAAATTTTTTGTTAGCAATTGTAAATCATTTTACATATGGCTTAAGAAAAGGACATATCTGCCGCTGTGTGTATCTACTAAACTCAGAAGCAATGTCTTTAGTTAAATGCCATAGCAGGCACCCCAGTTAATAGCGCTGCCATTTCCATTTGCAGCTTAAAGGATCTCAGAGTAAAGAACTTTAAGAAATTTAGGTATGTGAAGTTGATTTCCATGGAAACCCTCGGGTCATCCTCTGATGACAGTTGTGACAGCTTTGCTTCTGATAATTTTGCAAACACGGTAAGTGCTGCCTGAGAATAAACAAAATTGAGTCTGCAGTGCTCAAAATGCCCCAAATGCTTTGTGCGTGATTAAAACTGCTTGCTTTTTTTGCCTACATTTCTATACAGCCGTTATGAAAATACACTATGCACTGTAATTTCATTTCACTTTTTGCTTG
This sequence comes from Cryptotis parvus, assembly GCA_021461705.1. Lineage (NCBI taxonomy): Eukaryota > Metazoa > Chordata > Mammalia > Eulipotyphla > Soricidae > Cryptotis > Cryptotis parvus. Next base: position 16,212 of record JAJIBD010009951.1, on the reverse strand, counting down.
GTTCTAGGTAGTAATTGTTGGAGGTAGATTAGCTACTTATTCTATCCTTTTGAAATGTCGCCTAACCTAACACGCCTGATGATTTGCCATAACAACTCAGAAATCATTTGTAAACCTCTGAACCATTTTTCTTTGTAACAAAAGCTATTCTCTTGTAGTGCACTTGTAAATGTGATTTGCTCTCTGCACGGTTTATGGAAAATTGGTTCTTGAAACAGAAAGAAAAAAAACGCACAACGTCATTTATTTATTTATTTTACAGAAACCTAAATTCAGGTCAGATATCAGTGAAGAACTGGCAAATGTTTTTTATGAGGACTCTGATAATGAATCTTTCTGGGCGGCTTTTCAGAAAGTGAGGTGCAAGATGTATTAGACCATTGTGGATTTTTGCAGAAACCAAGGCCAGATGTCACTAATGAACTGGCCAGTATTTTTCATGACGACTCTGACGATGAATCATTTTGCGGTTTCTCAGAAAGTGAGATACAAGATGGAATGGTGAGTTTGAGAAACTTTGACCAATATTAAGAAAAAAAGTACATTTAGAGCCATGGCATTACTAGCTTAAAATTTTTTTTTTTCTTAAAATTTAAATTTTGGTCATGCCAGCAAGTATTTCGTGATCTTTTTTTTTTTTTAAAAAAAAAGTATTTTCTTCATATCTGAAAGCAGTTTTTCCTAATGTAGTTCTACTTGCAAATCTTGACATTTTTGTTGGCTCTGAAAATTTGGAAACTGATAAGAGAAAGTTGGCTGACCTCCGACTTCCACATCTCCACTTCCACAGAAATCTCGCCTCGTCCGAGGTGCTGTCTTGTCGTCAGTGAGCTCATCCAGTTTCAAGTACCCAGTCCTGAATTTTGATCCGTTTTGGTAGCCGTAGTGGACCTGTATTGGGAAGTCTATAAGAACCCATGCACAGGTGCTGGAGTGTGTAACAGCCATTAGGGAGACCTTTGCTGCCCCTGCTTCTCCTTCTTGTCTGGCTGGTGTGTTCTTCTAGCTCGTTGCCTTCCAATATCTAGAGCTGTTCTGCCCAGGCCACTGCAGCTGAGCTTTATTTCTTAGCAAGAGTGCCTAGACAAAAACCAGCAATGTCTGTAGTCAGGTGCACGCATTTTCATTCTTTCTGGTTTGCACACGTGGGGCCCTGATGCATGTGTGTGCCTTGCCAAAGTCTTATCGCCTGCTTTGCTGCCCTGCATTGCTTCTCTGCTGGGTTGGTGCTCAAAAATCAGTGCATGTTGGACATATTGCCGGGCCTGTTCAGATGGATGGTGAGGGACACGCTGTCTAGAGTCCAGATTATTTCTGGGCAAGGTTTTAAGTCTTTGGAAATGGTGTTCATAGTGGCCAGTCAATTAAATTTAAATTAATCTGTTACATTAAAAAATACAATACCAATCGATGGAAAGTCTTAACCTCCAGAGGTTTTTGTCACTATCTAGTCTCTCAATTTGTGCGCACTAATTAATTGGACAGTAGCGTTTTAAAAATCAGTGGGGATTTAAGGCATTTTTGAATGTTTGGAAAAAAAATGGGCTCTTGAATTTTGGGGACTTCCTGGTGTCTTTTTTTATCTCATTTTTTAACTCCCACTCATGATCACAAGCAATTTTAGAATATTTACATTAACCCTCAAAGAAGCTGCCTGTCCTTTAAGTTACTTTGCATTCTAGTATTCTCAGATCCTGGCAACCACCGGTGTATTTTCTATCATGGTAGATAAGCCTGTTCTGGGGGCCAGAGTGATAACCCAGCAGGGAGGGCGTTTGCCTTGCAAATGGCCAGCCTGGGTTTAATCCCCAGCAAATAATGGTTTCTCAGGCACTGCCAGGAGTAATTCCTGAGTGCAGAGCCAGGTGTGACCCAAAAAAGCACACACACACAAAAAAGATAAGCTTATTCTAAAATATTTAATATGAATGGACTATATAATAGACGGCAGAAGATCTGTAAGTGACCACTTGGCTTATTTCTAAAGTAACTCCATTTTGTCATATTGCTGTTACTTAATACTACCTTATTACCAAATAATATTCCGTTGTATGAGTAAGCAACTTTTTGGGGGTGGGAAGCACACCTGGCAGTGTCTGCCACTTAAGGATCACTCCTGGCAGATTTGGGGACTATATGGGGTGCCATGATCCACATTTTATTTATCCATCCATCTAGTGTATGTTGGGGTTGTTAGCGTCTTTTGAGCAGGGCACGTGGTGCTAGGGGGTCCAACCAGGGTTGACCGTATGAAGTAAATGCTTTCCCGCACTGCCTCTCCCGCCCCTTCCCCTTTCGGCTTTGTGGATGCTGCTGCTATGACGGTGTACATCCAGGTGTTTGGGGGATGTATACTGAGGTGTCAGTGGACTTCCACGAGTCTCCTTGACGGTCCTAGGAAATGACAGGCTTTTCCAGAAGCTGCCATTCTGCATTCTGGGGGCAATGGGCATGGGCTGTAGCTTCTCCACATGTTTGTTTGGACTTTCAGAGTTTTGGATTTTTTCTCTGTAGCTATGGCCCTTGTGCTTCTCACTTGTATTTGATAGCTGACTTGTGGTTACTCCCTAACTGATGAGAACATATTTTTAAACTGGTAACCTATGTTGTTTTTAAACTCTAAAAAAATTAAAATGGGGATGGGGCAGAGGTTATTCTCTGTTCTTCGTTTTGTTGGAATCGAACCCAAGGCTCCCATACACAACAAGCCCGAAATCTTAAAAAATCATCAGTTTAACGGGCCAGAGAGACGCATAGGGGTTCCGCCATTTGTCTTGTGCTTGGCTGACCCTGATTGGAATCGCTGGTACCACGTGTCCCCCCAGCACCGTCAGAGGTCACAGGTCCGGAATAGCCCTTGACATCTTCCAGGTAACCGCTCTTCCAAATGATAAAATTTAGGCACCAAAGAGAGAAGTGCAGGGGTTAAGGCCTTGATACAACTTGCCTCGGTTCTAGTCCTATAGCACAGAACAATCTGAAGATTTAGCACCAAGAAGATTGAGCGGGAGGGTGCAGCTTTGCCCTGCTGGCTAGGAGGACGGGATTGGCCCCCTGGCTCCTCCCTCTCCTCCCTGCTGGGAACCTGTGGCCCTTCACTACTAGCCCAGCAGGGAGTGGACCACCATGGAAAGGGGGACAGAGATCCCAGTCTCCAGCTGCCAGTGGGGAGGGCCCCCTATAAATACACAGTAAACCTTTTTTCCTCTGCCTTTTTTTGGTTTTGGGGTCACACCCAGCCTTACACTGGACTTGTTCCTGTCTGCCTCAATTATTCCTTTGTGGTGCATAGTGGCGCATGGCATGCTGAGGATCGAACCTGCGTCAGCAGTGTGCAGGGCGGGCGTTTATGCCACTGTACTATGGCTCTAGCCCTGTAGCTCCCACCCCATTTTCAGACGGGCCCAGAAGGCAGCTGAAGTCCTTAGATTCATTGAGGCAGAGATAAATTTGTGGTGCCGTGATGGTTGCAGAGGAGAATGAGGAGTTCTGTATCCTGGGTCTGGTTTCTGTTTGGGCTAATGGAGGTCTGGCGATGGCTGTGATGGTCGTGAGACTCCTGCAGTCAGAGCCGCTCAGCCGCAAACCAGAAAGGGTGTAAGTGCCAGCTCTCACGCTCATGCGTCCATCAGAGTTTAAAAGAACAGAGTAAGTCTTTTTTTTTCTTCGGTGTTCTTGGGATCGTGTGTAGTTCTGGAAATTGAACCCAGGGTTGGCTGAGCGCAAGGCAAGCACCCCACCATCCCCCTTACACTCACTTCTCTGCTTACTTTTCAGGCACCGTTAGCGATAGTTTAATGTTGTTGGAAGCCTTGAGACCGTGTTTATGGGAGTCATCTGTCTTCCTATCCAGATTTGCTTAAAGCACTTAAAGAGCCTCCCTACATGACCCCCCTCTCCCCGTCAAGAAATTTGAAAGGAAGTGGGGGATTTTTATATGTTAAGAAATGATGGTCTGGGGGGCTGGAGCAGTAGTAGCACAGTAGCACAGCGGGTAGGGCGTTTGCCTTGCATGCGGCTGACCTAGGTTCAATCCCCTGGCTCCCATGTGATCCTCCAAGCACCGCCAGGAGTAATTCCTGAACTTTGCTGGGTGTGACCCCAAAAAAGGCAAAAAAAAAAAAAAAAAGAGAGAGAGAGAAATGATTGTGCAGTCCACCAGCTTGGGGCTGCAAGAAGGCTTACTTACAACATTCCCTGAATGGGCTGAGCTGACTGCTCAGGTTACAGTATTGGTTTTGAATCCCCTCTTACCCAGAGCTGGCAGTGTTCAGTCAAAGTGATGAGGCAAGTGTCTTGTTGACCAGGGGATGCTGTAGTGTGCTGGTTCTGCCTGACCACTGTGTTCCTAACGAGTCTCTTATTTTAACTAGAGGTCTCAGTCGGAGCAAGCCGGCTGCAGGACTCGCAGTCAGTGTAGACGAGCTGGACCACTGCGTGTGGCCTTGAAGTTTCCACCGCGAGACAGCAGGGGGCCGCCCCCCCAGAAAGCAGCGGCCCCCGAGCCCTCTGAGACCAACACCACTTCTGATTCAGAGGATGAAAGTGGCACGAGCTTCCTGGAGAAGAGGGCTTTGAATATAAAGCAAAACAAAGCAATGGTAGGTATCCGACCGAGACACTTCTTTCATCTCGGCCGTTTGTGCTCTTTCTAAGAATGTTTTCAGCGGCGGCGAGCCCGTCCCTCATGTGTACTTTTACTTCACATTTCTTTTCCAACTAAACGATTTTTTCAGTAATGTTAAAAATGTAGTTAAGGAACTGTAATTTACAAAGTTACTGGCAGCTGAGCTTTTAGGTGTGTAATAACCACACATTCATCCTCCACCCGTGGCAGCTTCCCTCCACCAGGCTTCCCGTGTCCACTCCAGCCCATCCATCGCCCGCCTTCACCTTGACAGGCACATTACAGAGGCCCGGTGGTTGCAGTGTAGAGCTCATGTTTTCAGCTTTGTTGGGTCTGTTTGTATATACGGCTACAACACTCACCCGTATTGTCCGTGATAACTGAAGCCCTGATGCCTGGTCATCCATTACTTCCGCTTCTTTGCCTCCCCCGCCACCCCGATTTCTTTCCTTCTCCATCCTTTCTAATGGGGATCAAGAGTGATGTAGGCATCCCCCATTACTGTGATGCATTTCCTTGTCCAGTATTCTGTATTCCACAGGTAAGTGGGATCATTGTGTGTTTCTCTTCATCGTGGTTTCTGAGTAAAGAAAGTAAAGCTTTCTTTACTCAACATACCTTCCCATTCCAATCAGCTTGTAGCAGATTATATGATTTCACCATTCCTTGCAGCTGCATCATGTTTATGCGCCATATCTTCATATTCCATTCATCTCTGGTTGGACATCTAGGTTGATTCTATATCTTAGCTTTGGTGTGAGTGCAGCAGTGGATAGTGGTGACCCATTTCCTTTGAGAGTGTTTTTGTGTCTTGGGGTAGATGCCCAAAAAGTGGAATTGCTGGGTCATATGCAGTTCAGTTCTAAGTTTACCAAGAACTCTCCATATTGTCAAAATAAACCTTGAGAGAAAATAAAAATCTTTTGGTAAATATTTTGGGGAACTCAGAAACTCTTTGTGATATGCTACCGTAATGTCCAGACGTTGCTCATTTTCAGCAGTTATTCTAAACTGTTGATTTGTTTAATTTTGTCCCTTTAGCTGGCAAAACTAATGGCAGAGTTAGAGAGTTTCCCTGGCCCCTTCCCCCCGGAAGGCACTCCCTGCCTGGATCCCGCCTCGTAAGTGCGACTCTTTCTGTTTGGCATGTTTGGGGCAAGTATGTGGTAGATGTGTTAGGATGTCATTTGTTTGCTTTTCTAGTTACTGTTAGAATTTTTCTTTTTGTGTTGGTTTTTGGGCCACACCCTGCTGTCTTAAGAGATTATTCGTGATGGCAGGGATTGAACCGAGTAAGCTCTAAGGGTAGATTTCTCTGGCCCCCACCATTAGGGTACTTCGCTTTGTTTTGGGCTCATACCTGGTTGTGCTCAGGGCTTACTCCTGGAGGGCCTCATAGAACCATATAGTGCTGGGATTTGAACCAGGATCAGCTGCATGCAAGGCCAGTCTCATAACCCCCTGTGCTACTTCTGACCCCACCAGGATATTTTAAAGCCCAGTTTTCTTGGGTGTGCTCTTGATGGATCTCTGATGTATTTGCCCTGGGACAGGCAGAGCCTCCCTGTGTCCTACCTCTGGCATTCAAACCCTGTTTCATTGTTATTTCTCCATACCCAGCCAGGTCAACTCCTCATGGCAGGGTTTGAAGGTTGAAAATTTAATTATTTTGGTTTTGGGGGCTACACTCAGTACTTGAGGACTACTTTCTGTTCAGTACCTAGGAATTTCTCCCAGAGTACTTAGTGGGACCAAGTGGTATTGGAGTTTAACTAGGCCTCCTGCATGCAAAGTATATGCCCAGCCTGTGAGCTCTTTGGGGTTCATGTTGTTTCTGTTTGGGGCCATACCTGCTGATACTTAGGGCTTACTCCTGGCTCTGTGATCAGGGATCACTCTTCACCATGCCCAGGACACATGATGGGGTACTAGGGATCAAACCCTGGTCAACTGCACGTGAGGCGCGGCACACTACCTGCCATACTATAGGTCCAGCCCCATGATTTTTTTTATTTCAAACCTTAGCTTTAGCACATTCTTCCTGTTTGGCAAGTATATAATAATAGACTTTCTCATTACATATTTAGATTGGGAGAGGGGTCACCACCCAGTGGTGTTTAGGGGCTCCTTGGCTCTGTGCTCAGAGGTTGCCTCTGTTTTTCCTTAGGGGACCATTTTCCATGCCAGAAACCAAGCCTGGCCTCTCATGGGCAAGGCCTATGTGCATAGCTCGGTGAGCTGTGTATTCCATGGTCCTCTGGAACCACAATGTGGCACAAAAAAGGGGGAAAAAGGAGTTCTTCCCCTGGGGTGGTATAAAACCAGCACGCAAGGACTGAGAGATGGAGAAACATGTAGTATGTCTTTATCCTGAGGTCAAGAGATATACAATGTTGGTCTTTTCATTGGGAAGAGTCACACCACATCCGGTGGTGCTGGAGAGATGCTCCTAGCGTGGTGGTTGCTCCGTAAGGTACTAGGAGTGACATTTTGTGTCAGGGAATTGACCCCCTGTCTTCAACATGCAGAGAGAGCTTCAGCCAGTGGTGCTATCTCCATGTCCAAGACTGGAGATGTTGAAAAAAATTTCTTGAAACTTGAGATCTATTTTTTGCCTGTTTTTTTTCAGTAGAAGAGTAAATAGATCGTCTCTGCAATTGCAGGTAGTCGAGCTTGGCACTACAGAAGCACAGCTCAATCAGATACATGAGTTTGGGGGCTTTCTGGGCATTTCTAGAAAGGAGAAAAAGAAAGTAGAACCTGGTGTTGTTCTCATCACTCTGGAATAAGTGGGTTCCCTCCTTCATGTTTTGGCCAGCAATCAAAGACACCTCGAAGGCGTGTATTCCCAGGCGTGACTTCCAGAAGAAACCCTGAACGGAGAGCTCGGCCTCTCACCAGGGGCCCACTCCCGGATCCTGGGCTCTCTCTGGGCCTCCCCATGGAAGAGGAGGAGGAGGAGGAGGAGGAGGACAAGTACATGTTAGTGAGGAGGAGGAGGACTGTGGACGCTTTCATGAGTGTGAGTTCTGCATATTTGTCCTTTTTGTTTTTTGTGTTCTTCTTGGGCCTAACTTAGCAGTGCTCAGGGGTTCCTCCCTGGCTCTGTAGTCAGGAATCACTCCTGGAAGTGCTCTGGGGAACCAGATGAGATGCCAGGGATCGAACCCAGTTCCGCTGCGCGCCAGACAGGCACCGCCTCCTCTGTGCTATCATTCTAGCCCTGCACATTGGTCTTTGCTCCTAGTTGCATGATGCTGACATACACAGCTCAGTGCCGCTTTCCTGCCTGTTCACCGCCCTCACACTGCACAGTTGTCCTGGCTGGGTATATCAGCAGAGAGTCAGATTCTTCTTTGCCTTTTTTTTTCCCTGTGGGGCATTGGTTTCATGATGCATGATGTCCCATTACCCTCGAAGTGACTTAGGTCTTGCCCCCCAACTCCCCTGCCCCCACGCGCCAATGAAGATCTCTGGGTTAAATTCTCTGAAGAGATTAGGAACCTGACTGAACTCTGAGGTGGTCACAGCACTGCTCGGTTGCTCTTTCAGGATGATGACGTGCCCAGGAGTCGCCGCTCTGGCTCCATGACGCTTCCACACATCATCCGCCCCGTGGAGGAGATCACAGAGGAGGAGCTGGAGAATATCTGCAGCAACTCTCGCGAGAAGGTCTATAGCAGTTCATTGGTAAGAGCCTCAATTGGGCTGAAGATGTAAACACCTGTGATACAGCAGCACTTGAGCGTGGCCCTGTTCTAAAGGACTTAGCATCTCAGATACACACAAGCGTGTCCTACAGAGAGTAGGAAGAGTTTTGAGTATTCTGGGGATTGAGTTTCTCTGTAAGGCTGCAGTCATCATGATTTCCTGTTCACCAGGTGATGTGTTGTACACAGATTTGTTGTACCGTAACATATTGCTCAGTGAATGTGTGACGTGTGTTTGCATGGAACCGTGCCAGGTCATGGTGTCTACTCACTGTGATAAAGAAATCAGGGAGCCAGAGAACAGCTTGTTGGGCTGAGCACAGGCTTTGCTTTGCAGGATCCCCAGGTTCGATACCCAGTGCTGCATGGGTCCCCAGAAACTGCCAGGAGCACCCCCAAAGGACCTTAGGTGTGGGAGGCTGTCTCCACCTTCAACAAAGAAAGAAAGAAAGAAAATTGGGTATCAAATATGGCATACGATCTGTTCACTTAGAGCTGGACAAATGGCCTTAAGATGCGCTCTTCCTTGCTGACCGTGTTGGAATCTGCAGCAAGGGATGTGGTCCCATAAGCTCTGCCTGGAGTGAGCCCTGAGCACTGCCAGGTGTGGCCTAGAAACAAAGCAAGATTCTTTCATCTTGAAAAAATATATAGTTTTGATAATAATACCTTATATAATATTTGTTGTTTGCCAGTGGAATGAATTCTCATGTCTTGCCACACATGTATAAAGGTGTAAACTAGATGAGTGACACAATGTCAGACTATCCACAAAGCACCTCCTTCTATTTTATTGGTCTTTGTTTTTAAGTTTTGGCTTTGGGATCACATCTGGTTGCTCCGTGCAGTGCTGGGGCTCTAACCTGCATGCTCTGTGCTCTAGCTCTGCGCTATCCCCCAGCCAGGCATTTTAAGTAATACCCTTTTGGGGACCAGAGCAATAGAATAGCAGCTAAGGCATTTGCCTTGGACGCGGCCGACCTGGGTTTGACTCCCTGTATCCCATATGTTCCCAGAGCACTTCCAGGAGTAAATTTTTTTTTTTTTTTTTTTTAAGTTTTACAGATTTTATTAAGGAGTTGTTTTTTTTTTTTTTTTTTTTTTTTTTTTTTTTTGCTCTTTTTTGCTTTTTTTGGGTCACACCTGGCGATGCTCAGGGGTTTCTCCTGGCTCTTTGCTCAGGAATTACTCCTGGCTGTGCTCGGGGACCATATGGGATGCCGAGGATCGAACCCGGGCCGGCACAGAGAGAAAGTGAGATAGAGAGAGAGTACACATCTCAAGAGGGGGAGATCAGCGGGCAACACACGTGCTCAGGCAGCACATGTGCTTCTCGCCACGTGAGATGTGGGGCAACACATGTGCTCAGGCACCATATGTGCTCGGCCACATGGGCTCAGGCAGCGTGTGTCCATGCATGTGTGCCCCGGAGTAATTCTTGAGTGTAGAGCTAGGAGTAACCCCCTGAGTATTGCCGGTTGTGGCCCCAAACAAACAAAAGGCTTAAAAAAAAAAGAAATGGAGGTCTTTGGTTTACAAGGTTTTATGTTTTGGGGGGTGTAATTTCACACTGCCCTTAAATATATTTTACCATAGTTCCAATGACACCGAGTACCAGGTTCCTCTGCTGTGAGTCTGTTAGATTCCCTGCCCGGTCTCCCCCACTCAGCTCCCACCGCAGTTGAGTCTCAGTCCAAAGGTCTGTTTGCATTTCACTGTTTCCGTCCCTCCCTTGCTTCGCTGCCCACCTAGCATGGGCTCCCTCTGCCAGTGAGTGCCCTGGACCTACTCCAGGAAGGAGCATGACGCCCCTCTACTTCCATCTGCGCTGTTACAAAAGGTAAATAAACAGGCCCTTGTTCATCTACAAAGGGAAGATTCTTTCCTTCTCTGCTTCTTGTTTGTAGGGATCGACTTGCCATCAGTGCCGCCAGAAAACGATTGACACCAAAAACAAACTGCAGAAACCCTGAGTGCTGGGGGGTTCGAGGCCAGTTCTGTGGTCCCTGTCTTCGCAACCGCTATGGGGAGGAGGTGAAGGATGCTCTTCTGGATCCGGTGAGTGCCTGGAGGAGGAGAGAGTGTCAGGGTGAGGGTCAGCTGCAAGCTAGGAGGACAGGAAGAAGGCGGGGGTGGGTGGGTACTGTGCCATGGAATTGTGGGGTGCTTGGCAAATCAATTCATAGCGTTGGTATTAGACAGCGGTGAGGCCCTGACTGTTCAGGGGGAGTTTCTTCTCCTGCTCTCCTGGTAGCTGAGCTGTGACTGGCCCTTACAGGGAGCAAAGGCGTGACAAATGGTGGCAACCATTCTCCTGTTTGTGAGCATGCATGTTGCAAGCTGGAGTCCCAGGGTGAATCCCCAGCCCTGAAAAGCTGCTCTAGTCCCAGACATCTCTGGGTGTGGCCCCTGCTGCCGCCTCCTTGCAGAAAGATTTAAGTGTACCCAGTGACACCTCTCCCTTGATTTTTCACTTGTCTTTCCTCCTTCAGAACTGGCATTGCCCCACCCTGTCGTGGAATCTGCAACTGCAGTTTCTGTCGGCAGCGAGATGGGCGCTGTGCAACCGGAGTCCTTGTGTATCTTGCCAAGTACCATGGCTTTGGGAACGTGCATGCATACTTGAAAAGGTAATGATGGGCTCCCAACCCCCGACTGGGTGTTGGCTGGAAGGGAGTTGAGCCTGGGGGTGTCTGAAGCTTTTATATCATCAGCTGGATGGGCGTGACTGTGGGTGTTGGTGGTGGAGGTGGGGGGGAAGGTTGTGAAACATTGAAGAGGCTGGAGAGATGCCCAGCTTACCGGCACCTGTGTGGGTACAGGACGCCCTGCTTTACTCCCTGCTACTGTATGGTCTTTGGGGGCCTCATCGGGTACTATCCCCAAAAACAAAAAGGTTCTAGAGTTGCACAATTCTAAGTAAAGGATAAAGATAGGATTAAGATGTGTGTGTGTACTTGACCCTTATATATAAATATAAGCACTTTAGTTATTTATTTTCTTTGGGGGCTACACTGGCAGTTCCTCTAGCTCTCCCTATGGTGCTCAGGGCTAAGTCTGGGCCTGTGCTCAGGGTTCCTGGTGGGGTTGGGGGTCATAGTAGTGCAAGGGATCAAACCTGACTCGGCCATGTGCAAAGCCAGCACCTCACCTGTTGTATTGACTCCCTAATATTTTTTGGAAGAGTTCTGCTCCTTTGATGCCTGTGTTCTGACGTGTTCCCTTTCTCTTTTAGTCTGAAACAGGAGTTTGAAATGCAAGCATGACGTTTGAGAGATCCATCGCTGCCTGCCTTTTACCATCTTGTTCAAGTTTTCTGTTTTTCTCATGATTGAAACCAGAGTTTGGAATTTTGACGCATCAGCCTATTTTATAGGATGCTTAGATCAAGGGCTCTTGTAGACCATCTGTGTGTTTGAGCGTCATGGGGTATTGCTGGTTATGCTTAGGCCTCTTGCGGTGTCTCCCGCTTTCCTTCAACCTTTGACCCTCTCTCCCTACTTCCTGCCATGCCATTTTTTAATCCTTCTAAATGACCGCTTTATGAAAGCACATTTGTTTTCTTTGGTGTTGAAATGGCCTTGGAATCCACTGTAAAGTCTAGCACTTTAGAAACGCAGTTCTCACCTTAAGTACCTCTACTGGATTCCAGAGACCAGCCTTAGCTTGTTGTCATAAAAACATTGGGTATGGTTTAGTTTTAACAGAGTCAAGGTCTTAAAACCATTTGAGAAAGTTAGGTAATTGCTGGAAACCATCTAGTACTTCAGATGGCTCCTTCGTGGACAGTTGCTGATGTGCTACACATGCTGATGTGGTAATGGGAACAGTCCCTGTTGAGACTTGGCTGCTGGTAATTTCTTCCATTGTGATGCTAAGCACGTGCCAGCCGGCAGCAGAGCACAAGCCACCCTGGACTTGAAACCACTGTAGAGAAAGTGCTGGGAAATGAGAATGAAGAGGGCTTCGCTTAGCAATCTGGCCTGCATTCTTGGTGTTCCGTATAACTAGAGTCTACCAGGTGGATGCCAGCTACGTTGTCAGGCTGTCTTAATAAATTCGTGGGCCGTTTTGTATGGAGCATTGATATTAACATGAACTTAACAACTTTCTCCCCCTTTCAGAATTTTTTTTAGTGTGGGACCACAGCTGGGGATAGAGGGGACTGCCCTCTCGGAGTACTTGGGCGATGCATGCAGTGTTGGGGCCCGAGTGGGGTGGGCCGCATGTAAGGCGTTTGCCTTAACCCACCGCCACGTCATACTCTCCATTGCCCAGTTTTTGCTTGCTTGAATGATACGCTCAGTGCAGGGCTCATGCTCGGGTTTAAGCACTTTTCTAACAATGAGTTAAGTGGACCTCGGCAGTTAGTTGACTGGACATCTCCAGTTTCATTGTGAGACGAATTGCATGTGTCAGTCATTTCCCCATATGGTCGTGGTGATCGTACTGTTGGGTGGAAGACAGGGTATAGCACAGCACGGGGGTGTCCACTCTGCACCTGCGGTTGCTTGCCCTGTCCACCGGCACTTGGTGCAAGGCTGGGCCTTGAGTCACTGTGTAAATAGCGTTTTGAACTGTATGGCTTGTCTGCAGGGGTTTTTATTGTAATAATAAAACATTTTGTTGTAATTTGCTTGCCCTTTTTATCTGTTTTAGGGGCTCTGTCAAGCTGTGGGGGTACCTGCATTGCCAGGGCTCGAACTCGGGGCTCCTCAATAAAGCCATGTGCTGTATCACTGCAGCTGCACCTTCTTTCCCTTGATTCTTCATCCGATCCTGCTGCGTTGGGTGACTCCCCAAGTTTACGCAAAATACCATTAATGCGTTTTCTAATGTCCTCCTCTGGTCTTAAGTTTCTGACAGGATGAGCCACTTTTTTTTGAGACAGAATCTGACTTGGCAAGATTTAACAGTTGTGATGAGACGGTTGAAATGTGCTTATGTGGTTTTTTTCACAAAGTGGTTTTCTTTTCCGTTTCCATTCACCAACCCAAGAACTAAGCGATTTTATAGCATCTGGCTGGTTTGACCTTCATTTGACATTTAAGGACTTGTTGGACTGAGTCTAATGACAAAATGGACATGGCTGAAAGGCTCTGAACACTCCTTAAGTGAGGGTTTGATGAACCTACAGCCTTGGGACCAGATCCCACTGTCTGGTTTTCTTTTTTGAAGTTTTGGGTCGCACTGATGATGCTCAGGAGTTACTCCTGGCTCTGCACTCAGGAATTAGTCCTGGTGGTGCACTGGGGAACTATATGGATGCTGGGGATGGAATTTGTGTTGATTGTATGCAAGGCAAAAGCCCTTACCACTGTGCTACCGCTTGGGCCCTTTGGTTTTCTACAACATAAGCTGTTGTTCTGCCTGTTTGAAAAGTTGTAGATAAAAAAGCGCTTGCCAGTGTGGCAAATACCCAAAGTTTTGATGACTTATCTGACTTCCTGCTCTTGTCTCATCTGAAATTTTCATCTCTGACTCACCTTTGCACATGCGTTTATGAAAAAGAAAATACTGCATTGAAGGAACTGGTATTTGGTGTTGATTTCCCCCAAACCCCCAAAATGGGTATTATTGGTTGGTTGGTTGGTTTGGTTGGTTTTGGGGTGCTTGGGGCTTAACTCCTAGGGATCACTCCTGGACGGCTGGGGACCAAATGATTCCTAAACCTTACAGGATTTGCTATCCAATTGGAAGAAAGATAAAAGCCTGAAAAGGCATTTGAGTAGCACTGAGGACAGGAAAAGTTTTCTAGCACTGAAGGACTGTCTGAGAACAGGCTCTGTGAGTCCCTGGCTTCTTCCTCCACGACCTGCCACAGAGTTCCGCATCCCAGCCCTACTGCTCAGAGCTCCAGCGCTGTCCGAGTGTGAAATACAGAAACTGCCTTGCTGTGCCCCTCCATAGTTAAATAGAAGGCTGGAGGCAGTAGAAAAGGAGGATTATTGGCATGCTTGGGAGTAGAGAGCCAAATTGGGGACAGATGGAGAGAGAGGTCCTGAAAGGAAAGGTAAGCTCCTACAGGGGGTCTCCCCAGTGGGTTCCGAGACCTAGACCTGCACACAGGCATGCATTGACCCAAGGCTGCATCCCCAGCCCCCAGCAAGTGTATTTTATGTAAGTACTGCACACCTATGGTACTGAGTCTCAAGGAGAGGAAGTAAGTCAGCTGAGAGTGCTCACCCTGCCCCACAGCAAAGGGCTGAACCAGGCTTGTATTACAGGGAGACTAATCTTTTTTTGCTTTTTGGGTCACACGTGGCGACACTCAGGGGTTACTCCTGGTGGTGCCTGGGGGACCATATGGGATGCCAGGATCGAACCCAGGTAGCCATGTGCAAAGCCCTACAGGCTGTGCTATCACTCAGGCCCCAGGGAGACTAATCTTGCTCTTTTTTTTTGTATTTTTTTTGCTTTTTTGGGTCACACCCAGGGTTACTCCTGGCTCTGCACTCAGGAACTACTGGTGGTCCTCGGGGGACCATATGGGATGCTGGGGTAGAGCCCTGGCCAGCACAGGCCGGGCTGCGTGCAAGGCAAACGCCCTACCCACTGGACTGTCGCTCCAGCCCCTTGCTGCTGTTTTTAAGCTAAGCTAACCGTGGGAGTCTAGCAAAGGAGAGGATTGTGAGGTTCTGCTGGAGCAAAGGCATCTGGGGGCCAAGGAGAGGGCTGCTAGCCTGGGGAGGCTAACAAGCCTTACCCAGTATGGAGAGGCTGGGGACCAGGAGGGCGTGGAAGACTGAGGTGGAAGCTGGCAACTGGGGTCTTCTAAGCACAGGTGTTGGACTCGAGGCTTTTAACTGTAGGCCCCAGAGGTCTGCAGGCAGGAGAATCCTTGGATTACTATAGTGTTTGGGAAGGAAGATAGGAGGGCAAGAACATAGAAGGCGGAGTGTTTTGGGTGTTTATTTTTTTTTTGTTTTTTGATTTTGGGCTGGGTGAGCTCCGATGAGTGGGAAGTCTGGATGTGGAAAATGGCAGCCCTCATGGTGTGGGGGGTTCCTCTGGCTTCTTTGAGGCTCTGCTAGATGACGGGCCAGGGCTAACCTGCCTTTCCTCCCGGCGCCGTGGTCAGCTGGGCACAGGGAGAGCCGTAGCAGCTCTGCCCTGTGTATATGAGTCTCTGGATTCCTCCATTTTCCACATCTGGAATCCCGGCTCATCAGAGCTCCACTCAGCAGAAGAGCTAATCACAAGCCCGGCTCGTCCAGAGTCCCACCCTACAGCCATCTTTTTTTCAAGCCCAGCCCAGGTATGCCTGATCCAGAGACTCACATACACGGGCAGAGCTGCTACTGGCTCTCCCTGTGCCCAGCTGATCACGAGGAGCCCGGGAGGAAAGGCAGATTAGCCCTGGCTTGCAAGAAGCCAGAGGAACCCCCACGCCATGAGGGCTGCCATTTTCCACATCCAGACTCCCCACTTATCAGGGTTCCACCCAGCAGAAGAGCTGATCACAAGCCTGGCTTGTGCGGCCGCTCTGTAGCTGCACGGTTCATCAATAAATGCACGAGATGAGAGGCAACTGCAAGAGTTTCCCACCGCACGGCAGAGCCTGGCAAGCTACCTGTGTCGTATTTGATTTGCCAAATACCAGTAACAATTATAGACCTCATTCCCATGACCTAATGGAATGGTTTGGAGGCTCTTCATGTTCCTGGAGTGAGCAGGATGCCCTTGGGCTACACTAACTAGCATGTGACAGAACATATGGAGATGTTACTGGTGCCAGCTTGAGCAAATGGATGAACAACAGGAAGACAAGTGAAGTGAAACAAGTGATACAAGTCATTTTGGGCCACCACACCATTGATGGTTGAGGGTTATTCCTGGCTTTGCATTCAAGAACTACCCCTGGCAGTGATTGAG
>JAJIBD010009950.1:0-47046 GCA_021461705.1 Cryptotis parvus | reverse complement strand
CTATCTCTTTATCCCAGATTTTAAAGTTCCCATCACACAGAAAATCATAATCATAATTTACATTAATAGTTTGATAATAATTTTGCTACATTCACTTGTATCACTATCTTTCCATTGTTAATCAATTTGCTCGAGCGGGCGCCAGCAACATTTCCATTTGTTGGGAATGAGGTCCATTATTGTTACTGTTTTGGGCATATTGAATACACCACAGGTAGCTTGTCAGGCTCTTCCATGGCTCTGGGTTCATCCTAGGGGACCCAGTCTTTTCTATGTCAGACCATCAACCATCTCTGCCCACAGGGCAGAGACCTGGGTGTAGACAAGCCTGTCTCCTGTCTGCCACCTGCCAAATGCAGCTGGGCACGGCAGCTACAACTGCAACACCTCAAGGAGCAGGAACAAGTTCATTACATATTAAATCATATTATATACCAAAAACTAAAATGATGTTTCATGTCGGCAATGCCCAAATAAAATAAAATTTTCAATATATCTCTAACAAATCCCTCTCAGAACAATTCCACCCAGCAGACCAGACTATAACACCCCAGCTCATGCGGCCACTAGCAGCCGCACGGTTCATCAATAAATGCTTTATTCAGAGGTGACTACAAGAGTATGCCACCCGCATGGCAAGCCTGGCAAGCTGTTCGTGTTCGTATTTGATATGCCATATACCAGTAACATTTATATTAGGTCATTCCCATGGCCTAATATAATGGTTTGAGGCTCTTTATGTTCCTGGAGCAAGCGAATGCCTTTGGGTTCTACTAGCATGAGACAGGACATATGGAGATATTACTGGTGCCCGCTCTAGCAAATAGATGATGAACGGGAAGATAGTGAGATAGTGATAGTGATAGTGATGGGTATCTTGGTCAGTTTACAAAAGCATGGAGGGGTCCTGCAAGATAATGCAATAGGGTGAACATAAGTTTTGCATGCAGGAGGCTGGGTTCAAGGCTGAGGTTCAATCCCAGCATTGCTTGTAATCCTGAACATGAGCTAGGAGGTATGTATGGAGCACTGCCAAATATGAGCCCTCAAAAATAAGTATGTGGAGAACAATAAGTATTTGTTGCATATAAAGTTTCTAGCTACTGACTGCTATCATTTTTTAGGGCAGCACAGAGTGTGACTACAGAATATTAAGAAGCCAATCCTGCTGAGTCCACTAATCATACTGTAACTGTTCTCCTACCATTATAAGCTCTTCTTAAATAGTGATTTCATAGCCCTCACTCAGTGTTTGGGCCAATCACAATCTACTTCACTGAAGACTTGCTACTGCCCAACCTGTAAGTATTAAAATGAAAAAATTTCGGTGATTCTTTAGAGCACAGGTTGCAAATTGGTGTAGATACTCCATCATAACCAGAGACAGGTCTCATTTGGTTTTCAGGGAGAGTTTTTAATGTTTTTTTTATTATGCCACAATACTTAAAATGTGGGAAACCCAATGGAAATCTGGACTTTATACAATGGAAAAATCTGAAAAATCTGGGGTCCCTGTTTCTACTCTGGAGTTACTGAAGAGAAGCAAGTGGCTTCCATGGACAGATGGCAGGGTCAACTGAAATCCAATTTCAGTAGAAAAAGTGGCAATGTCCAAGTGCACCCACAAAATGTTGTCTCATGGGTCTGGCTAAAAATGGCTTAACAGTAGGAAATGTGTAGAATGGTTCAAGAAAAGGCATATAGCTCATTAATCATCTGGCTTCTTTCTACATTCTACCAACTCTTTCCTGGTAGAATGTAGAAATATTATACAATATTCAGGGCAATATTCAGTCACTAAAAGTCCTTCTAAATCTTGTTTCTGCCATGAGAGAAAAGAACAGCAAAAGTGTATTGCTCTCAATATGATGTTAATATGATGTCAATACAGCTGGTACTGTAATATTCCTATGTGTTTTCTAATATGCTATGCTATATGATATCAATACAGCTGGTACTAAAACTAAGTTATTTCACTAAAACCTTGATGAGAGAAAAAAACTCCTGCCAATGTGAAGGAAAATGTATTCTTTGAGGGCCTGCTTTTATATTTATCTTTTCTTAAGACTGCAGTTTCCATGAGTCTATCAAGGACATTGCATGAAGAGTTTTCATATATTAGTTATCCAATTAAAATTACTGAACTATGGCTGGAGCGATAGCCCAGCGGTAGGGCGTTTGCCTTGCTCGCGGCCGGCCTGTGTCGGCCTGGGTCGATTCCTGGCATCCCATATGGTCCCCTGAGCACTGCCAGGAGTGATTCCTGAGTGCAGAGCCAGGAGTAACCCCTGAGAATTGCCGGGTGTGACCTAAAAAGCAAAATAAATAAATAAATAAATAAAAATAAAATTACTGAACTATATAAGATCTGAGACCTTAGGTAAATGCCTTCCTAGATGAGGTTAGGTCCTAAATGCTGACCAGGAACTGTGATAAGAGCAGGCCCGGTCCTACTGTAGGAAGTGTGCAGAGACTTCTCTGAGTTTACGGAGAAAGAAAGAGAGATGGAGAAATGTGTCTGTGGCACTCATCTTTCTTCCAGATCTCCAGAACATTACATCTGGAGCAAAAATTGTCATCTAACACAGGGTTCATTTTCCTCAACTATGATGCAGGAACTTTTAATGCTAGAAATAACATGAATTTGAGATGTACTTTCCCTAGGTGTCTTGGATACTGACTCTGCTCCCATAAAAACACACCGATATCAGGAAAACATTTATGTGTCATGTGATCTGAATGAAGTAGGGGTATCCGCATTTTACTGAAGGTTTGTTTTCCTATGGATGGTATGCTTAAACTCAAGAAATACTAAACATAATCTCCTTTTAAATACCAACAAAATGATGGGAATTTTGACTGCCCTAGCCTTTTTGGAAAACAATATGGGCATTCCTCAAAAAAACTAGAAATTGAACTTTCATACAACCCAGCAATGCTACTTCTGGGAATATACCCTGGAGGCCCAAAAACACATAGCAGAAATGTGATTTGCATTGCTATATTCATTTCAGCACTATTCACAATAGCCAGAATCTGGAAACAACCAAATGAGAACAGATGACTAAATAAAGAAACTAGGGGTACACATACACAATGAAATACTATGCAGGTACCAGGAAAAATGAAGTCATAAAATTTACCTAATAATGGATGGATATGGAGAATATACTGAGTGAAATAAGTCAGAGGGAGAAGGACAGACATTGAATGAATGGATTCATTTGTGGGATATATGTAGTAATTGTTATATATAAATAATATATTTATTTATTATGAATACATATTATATTATCAAAAGCTTTCTTTAAATCAATGAGTGCTCTGTCTAACATTCATTGATTTAAAGAAGGTCTTTGATTCTGTTGAGACGAGACTGAAGCAGTCATCGAGGCCCTAGCCAAACAGGGCATTAAAACTCAGTACATCAAGATCCTTTATGAGCTGTATTATGGTTTCACCACCATGATCTCACCATTCTACAAGGAAGTGATCATTGATGTCTAAGGAGGGGCTCGGCATGGTGATACCATTACACCAAAACTCTTCAGCACTACCCTCGAGAACAACATGCAACAATTAGAATGGAAAGGAAAGGCAGTGAAGATAGTCGGCATCTACACCACCTGCTCTTCGCTGATGACATAATTCTAATAACACTAAACATTAGCCAAGCAGCACAAATGCTGACTAACTTCAGCCATGAAAGTAAAAAGGTAGGTCTACAGCTGAATCTCAACAAGACAATGTTCATGAAAAGCAAACTAGTTCCAGATGCTCCATTCACTCTCAATGGAACAAACATCTCTGAATGCAGCAGTTATGTGTACCTAGGTCAAAAACTCAACATGATAAACAACCTAGCACCTGAGCTGCACAGGAAGAAGCGAGTGGCATGGAACGCCTTCAAAAGCATCGAAGAAATAGCTAAAAGGACAAAGAACCTAGGGCTCTGGGCACATTTCTTTGACTCCACAATTCTCCCTTCATTAACATATGCCTCAAGACCTGGGTCCTACAAAAGCAGGATGAGAATGCTATTTGGGTCTCCCAAAGAGGAATCGAAAAAGCTATGCTTGAAATATCTTGCCTCACTCAAGTAAGAGAAGGGCTCCTGAGTTCGGACATCCGTCGATGATTGAGAGTCAGGGATACTGTCTCGTTTGCCAAGGAGTCAAAAATCAGATGGGCTAGAAATGTAATGCGACTTGGAGACAACTGCTGGACTAGAGCTGTTATCGACTGGATCCCATGGGAGGTCAGAGGATCAAATGGCTGCCTACCTACAAGATGCGCAGACTTCTTTGTCAAGACCCTGAATGAAGAATTTGAGGTACATCGTATTCCTGGAGAAAGCAGATGCCATTGGGCAACACTGGCACATGACAGGAACAAATGGAAATGTCACTGGTACCGTGACATTTCCATTTGTTTCTGTCAAATCAATGAATAACAGGATGGCAAGTGATAAAGTGATATATATATATAGTATAGTGATAAAGTTATATATATAGTATTATTCTATATATAAATAGTAACTAAAGGGCCAGGAGGAAGGACAAATAGTTGGAAGCTTATCACAGGTTTTGGGGTTGGGGGAGGAAAGCTAAGATAGATATAGAACCTCTATGCCAAAGATAGTTGGAAATGAGAATATGGGCAAGAACTGAGTGCTGAAAATAGCCCTTTTGGTAGCTATGTTGCCAAACATAAAAATGGAAGGAAGGAGGAAGGAAAGAAGGAAGGAAGGGAGGGAGGGGGAGGGAAAGAAGAGACGGATGGAGGGGGGGGAGGGAGGGAGGGAGGGAGGGGAGGGAGGGAGGAGAGGAGGGAGGGAGGAAGGAAGGAAGGAAGGAAGGAAGGAAGGAAGGAAGGAAGGAAGGAAGGAAGGAAGGAAGGAAGGAAGGAAGGAAGGAAGGAAGGAAGGAAGGAAGGAAGGAAGGAAGGAAAAAAGAAAGGAAGAAAGAAAGGAAAAAAAGAAAGGAAGGAAGGAAGGAAGGAAGGAAGAAGGAAGAAAGGAAGGAAAGAAGGAAGGAAGGAAGGAAGGAAGGAAGGAAGGAAGGAAGGAAGGAAGGAAGGAGAGAGAGAGAAAGAAAGAAAGAAAGAAAGAAAGAAAGAAAGAAAGAAAGAAAGAAAAGAAAGAAAGAAAGAAAGAAAGAAAGAAAGAAAGAAAGAAAGAAAGAAAGAAAGAAAGAAAGAAAGAAAGAAAGAAAGAAAGAAAGAAGGAAAGAAAGAAAGAAAGGAAAGAAGGAAAGAAGGAAGGAAAGAAGGAAAGAAAGAAGGAAAGAAAGAAGGAAAGAAAGAAGGAAAGAAAGAAGGAAAGAAAGAAAGAAAGAAAGAAAGAAAGAAAGAAAAGAAAGAAAGAAAGAAAGAAAGAAAGAAAGAAAGAAAGAAAGAAAGAAAGAAAGAAGAGAAAGAAAGAAAAGAAAGAAAGAAAGAAAGAAAGAAAGAAAGAAAGAAAGAAAGAAAGAAAGAAAGAAAAGAAAGAAAGAAAGAAAGAAAGAAAGAAAGAAAGAAAGAAAGAAAGAAAGAGAAAAAAGCAAGCAAGCAAGAAAGTGCCCGTTTTAAAGGCAGGCTACCACATAGGGGGTGGACCGGCAAGAGGAAATTGGGGACATTGGTGGTAGGAAAAGTACACTAGTAAAGGGACTTGATCACTTGAATCCCGTTATTCATCGATTTGCTCCAGCGGGCGCCAGTATCATTTCCATTGGACCCTATCATGTGCCAATGTAGCCCAATGGCATCTGGTTGATTCAGGAGTATGAAGAGCCTCAAACCATTCCTTCAGGGTCTTGACGAGGAAGTCTGACCATCTTGTAGGTGGGCGGCAACATGATCTTTTGACATCCCGTGGGATCCAGTCTGTAACGGCTCTAGTCCAGCGGTTGTCTCCAAATCACCTTACATGTCCAGCCCATCTGATTTTCGATGCCTTGGCAAACGAGACAGCATCCCTGATTCTGGAATAGCGACGGAGGTCAGAAATCCAGATTCCTTCTCTCACATGAGTGAGGCGTGATATTCCAAGCATAGCTCTTTCGATTCCTCTCTGGGACACCTGAATAGCATTCTCATCCTGTTTTCATAGGGCCCAGGTCTCTGAGGCTTATGTTAATGCAGGGAGAACAGTGGAATCAAAGAGATGTGGGAAAAGAGAAAGAGAGAGAAATGGAAGGAAATTAAGAACCTGCCATGGAGGAGGGCTGGGGGGACGGGGGAAGGGAACTGGGGACGTTGGTGGTGGGAGATGGGCACTGGTGGCGGGATGGGTGCTGGAACACTGTATGACCAAAACCCAAATATGAACTTTTTAATTGCATATCTTTGTAATTGTAAAAATAAAAAAAAATTGGGAATAAAAAAAGATGTGCCCAGAGCCGGAGGTTCTTTGTCCTTTTTAGCTATTTCTTCAATGCCTTTGAAGGCATTCCATGCCTCTCTGTTCCTCCCTGCGCAGCTCAGGTTTTAGGTCGTTCATCATGTTGACTTCTCGACCTAGGTACACATAACTGCTGCATTCAGAGATGTTTGTTCCATTGAGAGTGAATGGGGCCTCAGGAACTAGTTCATTTTTCATAAACATAGTTTTCTTTAGATTCAGCTGTAGACCTATCTTTCCACAATCTCGGTTGAAGTCAGCCAGCATTTGTGCTGCTTGGCTAATATTTGGTGTTATTAGAACGATGTCATCAGCGAAGCGGAGGTGGTGTAGTTGCCGACCGTCTATCTTCACTCCCATTCCTTCCCATTCTAATTGTCTCATAATGTTCTAGAGGGTGGCTCTGAAGAGTTTTGGTGAAATGGTATCACCCTGTCGAACCCCTCTTTTAACTTCAATGATCACTTCCTTGTAGAATGGTGAGATCCTGGTGGTGATTCCATAATACAGCTCACGAAGGATCTTGATGTATTGGGTTTGAACACCCTGTTTGGCTAGGGCTTCGATGACTGCTTCAGTCTCCACAGAATCAAAGGCTATCTGTAAATCAATGAACGTGATACAGAGCAGCATCTTGTACTCCCTACAAACCTCAATGAGCTTGGTTACTGTGTGGATATGGTCGATTGTGCTGAATCCTTTCTTTCCGGAAGCCAGTTTGCCCGCATGGTTGTCCATCTAGTGTTCTGCCAATCCTGTTCAGGATGACTCGTTTAAACAGCTTGTAGATGACGGACAACAGGCAGATGAGGCGTTACTTGCTGATGTCGTGAATGTCTCCCTTCTTGAACAGTAGAACTGTCCTGCTGGTTTTCCATTGGGAGGGTACCTTGCATTTGGACAGGTATCATGTGAAGAGCTGAGCTAGTGTATTGATGAGTACTGACGGCAGATTCTTCAGGTGTTCGGGTCTGACTTTGTCTGGCCTGGTGCTGTTCCCTTCTTTACTGACAAGATGGCATGTCGGATTCAGAAGGGAGAACGTTGGGAATGGCATATCCATCCTGTGGAATTTGGTATGTGGGCAGGTGGATGTGGCTATCAAAGAGATCTGAATCTCTGATGCCCGCTTGATCTGATCTCCAGGAACATAATGAGCCTCAAACCATTCCATCAGGTCAAGGGAATGAGGTCTATAATTGTTACTGATATTTGGCATATCAAATACAACATGGGTAGCTTGCCAGGCTCTGCCGTGGAGGTTTTGGAATTGAAACCCAGTGACTGAAAACGAGTCATAAATAACTTTGTATCTTTGTATCTTAGTTTTTTTAATTTACTTTTTAATTTAATTTTTAAAAAAGTAAATTAAAATTTTTTTAAAAAGTAAATTTTAATTAAATTTTAAAATTTAATTTTTTAATTATCTAAAATTTTTAATTGAAAAAAGATAAGTTCTAAGTATTTGAATTATATAAAGGGAGTAAGAACTTGCTTGTGTTTCATACTGTTTGCCTTGCATTTTTATTAGTCTCTAAGCTGTTCTCCCAACACATTTCTTTTTCCCTTTGGTGTGGGGCCACTTCCGGCAGTTCTCAGGGGTTACTCCTGGTGATGCTTAGGGGGCCATATGGGATGCCGGGATTGAACCTAAGTCGGCAGTGTTCAAGGCAAACGCGGCCTTGTTTTATTTGGTTTGAAGTCATAACCTGGCAATGCTTGGGGCTGCTCCTCCCAGTTTTATGCTCAGTAGGTTGTACATGGAGGTTTTCGGGATTGTGTTGTTGGAAATCAAACCTAGGCCTCTTACTGCAAAAAAATAATTGCCCTTTTTAACTGCTAGAATTGGTGCGAGGAGAAATTGAAGTCAATAGCAGATATTTTTGGGCAAGTCCTGGCTCTGTGCTTAGGAATGACCCGTGGAAGCTTGCGAGACTATGCATGGTGCCAGATTTTTGGACCAGAGTCAGCAAGATGCAAGTCAGTTGCCTTAACTTTTTGTACTTCCTAATCCAAGTGTATTATTTATTTAAATAAAAATTTTTTTGGAGGGAGTGCTTTTTGGGTCACATCCAGTGATGCTCGGTTATGCCTGGCTTTGCATTCAGAAATCACCCCTGGCAGTGCTTGGGACTGCCCGGTTGCTGGAGATGCACCCCGTTGTCTGTGTGCAAGGCAAATACCTTACTACCTGTACTAGTGTTCTAGCCCCATCCAAGTAGAATTTTAGTTCATTGATACCATACTGGGCTTTATTTGAAATTCCTCTGAGAGAAAAAGTAGATCTCAAGATTTTTGTGTTTTTTTCTACCTATGAAGTCTTAAATTTTTGGTGGGGTACACTTGGCTCTACAATTGTGCTTAGGGCTTACTGCCAGGAGTAACGTGGTTCTGTGCTCAGGTATTACTCCTGGTGGGGCCCTGGATACCATGTGCAGTCCCAGAGTTAGAACTGAGATTAGCCTAGAGCAAGGCAAGCAAACACATTATCAGCTATATTTCCTATGGATGGTGAGAGGTAATTAGGAAAATGAAGATGGAAGCTTTATGGGTAATAGAGACCAGACAGATAATACAGGTTTAAGACTCTTGTCTTATGTAACTGTTGAGTCTGATTTTTTTGTGTTTGTATTTTTGATTTTGGACCCACACTTGATTTGTTCAAGGCTTATTGCTCTGTGGTCAAGGATTACTCTAACTTGGGGGCCCATATAGGGTGCTGGAGACTGAACCCGGGTTAGGTTCATGCAAGGCAAAAGCACTACCTGATAAACTCTGATTCCAGCATGTGAACCTGATTTGATTCTCTGTACCACAGGACCCTCAAGCACCAAGGTCCATAGTCCTGAGCACTACGTGGTTGGCCTCAAATCCTCAAAACTATCCCCTGCCCAAAAAAAAACACCAAAAAAAAAAACCTTAAAAAAACTGAACAGTCTTTACTAAGGCAAACTAGTCATTGAGATTTGATTTTCTGTTTTTTGGGTCACACCTGTCAATGCTCAGGGGTTACTCCTGGCTGCGCACTCAGGAATTACTCCTGGCGGTGCTCAGGGGACCATATGGGATGTTGGGGATCGAACCTGGCAGGCATGAGCCAGCCACAGTGCAAGGCAAATGCCCTACCACTGGGCTATCACTCCGCCCACATCATGGCTTTTTTTTTCTTTTTTGGGTCACACCCGGCAATGCTCAGGGGTTACTCCTGGTTTTGCACTAAGGAATTCCTCCTGGCAGGGCTTGGGGGACCATATGAGATGCTGGGGATCAAACCTGGGTCAGCCGCATGCAAGGCAAATGCCCTACCTGCTGTGCTATTGCTCTGGCCCCTACATCGTGGCCTTTTTTTTTTTTTTGCACTTTGGGTCATACCCAGCAATGCTCAGGGGTTACTCCTGGATCTGCACTCAGGAATTACTCCTGGTGGTGCTTGAGGGACTATATGGGATGCTGGGGGTTGAACCCAAACCGGCACAGGCTGGCTGCGTGCAAGGCAAACGCCCCTACCTGCTGGGTTATCGCTCCGGCTCCTTCGTGGCTTTTTTGAAATCTGTCATAAAAGACTCTCAGACATGGGGCAGAGCTGCTACTGGCTCTCCCTGTGCCCAGCCTCTCACGAGGCACCCAGGACGGATGGCGGGTTCTAGCCCTGGCGCCACCCCCGGCAGAGCCTTGCAACAAGCCAGACGATCCCCCACTCCATGAGGGCCTCCATTTTCCACATCCGACTTCCCTCTCCTCAGAACTCCACCCAGCAGACCAGCCTATAACAGCCCGGCTCACCGAGCAGTTCATAAATAAATGCTGATTTAGAGGTGACTACAAGAGTATGCTACCCGCATGGCAGAGCCTGGCAAGCTACCCTTGTCGTATTTGATATGCCAAATACCAGTAACAATTTTAGACCTCATTCCCATGACCTGATGGAATAGTTTGAGGCTCTTTATGTTCCTGGAGTAAGCAGATGCCCTTGGGCTCTACTAGCATGAGACAGGACATATAGAGACGTTACTGGTGCCCGCTTGAGCCAATCGATGATTAACGGGAAGACAGTGATACAGTGAATTTTTTTAAATTAAAGAATTAAAAAAGACACAGATACATGGGGCAGAGCTGCTAAAATCACCAGGCTTATGTGGAGATGGAGCGGGGATGGCCCTTTCCCCACTTCTATCCCGTCCAGGGAGGCCCAGTGGACCTACCACAAACTGTCCCCAGGCTGTCAGCCACGAACCAGAGACACAGACACATTGGGCAGAGCTGCTACCAGCTCACCCTGTGCTCAGCTGATCATGCGAGGCATCTGGGAGGGAGGACGGTTTCTAGTCCTGGCCCTGATACTCCATCCCAATAGAGCCTCGGAAGAAGCCAGAGGAACCCCCTCACCATAATGGCAGCTGTTTTCAACGTCCAGACTCCACAGCTCATCAGAGCTACACCCAAGAGAAAAGCCAATCTTAAACACAGTTCCTCAGAGTCCCACCCTGGAAATAAGCCTATTTCAAGTCCAGGTATGATGATCTCGGAGGCTAAAGTCACCAGGCTTCCATGGACATGGAGCTGGGGTCCCTTTACTCCACCTCTGTCCCATCCGGGAGGCCCAGTGGGACCCACCCAAAAAACTGCTCCCTGGCAGTCAGTAGGGAACCAGAGACACAGACACATGGGGCAAACTGCTACCAGCTCTCCCTGCTGCACTTGGTACATCATTAAATGCAATAACTGAGAGCCTACCTACTACCAAGAGTATCCCACCCACATGGCAGAGCCTGGCAAGCTACCCATGTCATACTTCAATATGCTATGCCCAAAACAGTAACAATAATAGACCTCATTCCCATGACCTTAACAAATGGTTTGAGGCTCTTCATGTTCCTGGGTTGAAGGAACTTCGCTAGTGATGCTCTTGGGCTACACTAGCATGTGACACAGATGAATGAAGACATTACTGACACCTGCTCAATCAAATTGATGAACAATGGGAAAACAAGTGATACAAATAATATAAGTGATTTTAAAAGCATAACAAAATCAAAAAATGTAGGAAGTAAATAAATCCCAACAAAACTAGCAACTCTTTTCCAACAAGAAGCTATGCTTTGTTCTAAATCTATGCTTTCTAAAATGTTTAATGTTAAAGTGTGCTCCCATTTCAGAATTGCTATTGCAGTACTTGGCTACTTTGTAAAATCACTTGTATCATACTTGCATCACTTGTCTTCCCATTGTTCATCCATTTGCTTGAGCTGGAGCCAGTAATGTCTCCATTCATCCCTGTTGCATCTAGTATAGCCCAAGGGCTTCTGCTTGCTCCAGGAACTTGAAGAGCCTCAAACTGTTCATTCAGGTCTTGGGAATGAGGTCTATTATTATTACTGTTTTTGGCATATCAAATACAACATGGGTAGCTTGCCAGGCTCTGCCAAGTGGACAGGATATTCTCAGTATTAGGCAGGGTCTCAGTTCTTGCATTTACTGATGAACCATGTGCAATGGGGAGAGCCGGTAGTAGCTCTCCTCCATGTATCTGTGACTCTGGTTCACAGCCAACAGCCTGGGAGCAGTTTGTGAGTGGGTTCACCAGACCCTCCCAAATGGGACAAAGGTGGGGGAAAGGGACTTCAACTCCATCTCCACAGAAGCCCAGTGAATTTAGCTGCCAAGACCTGCATACCTGGAATTGAAACCAGTTTCTCTCTAGGGTGGGGCTCTGACCAGCCAGACTTGAGATTGGTTTGTCTCTTGGGTGGAGCTTAAACGAGCTGTGAGGTCCGGACATTGAAAATGGCTGCCATAACGATGGGGAGAGGGGGTCCTCTGGCTTCTTCCGAGGCTCTATTGGTGTGGAGGGTCAGGACCAGAACCCACCTTTTCTCCTGGACACCTCATGATCAGCCAACCACAGGGAGAGGCCAGTAGCAGCTCTAACCCATGTATCTGTGTCTCTGGTTCACAACCAACAGCTCAGGAGCAGTTCGTGGCAGGTCCACTGGGCCTCTCGGAGGGAAGAGAGGTGAAGAAAAGAGACCAGGGACCATCTCCATCTCCACAGACGCCCGGTGACTTTAGCCCAGTAACACTGAAAAAAAATGATCCTTAGTAATAAAGTAAAAGGCTACCAATTACCAACAAATCTTTCTTGTGTTTGGGTCACATCTGGCTATGTTCAGGGTTTACTCCTGGCTATGCACTCAAGAATTACTCCTGGAAGTGCTCAGGGAGACCATATGAGATGCCTAGGATCTACCCAGGTCAGCCATTTGCAAGGCAAATGCCCTCTCCACTGTGCTATTGCTCTGGCCCCTACCAACAAATATTTTTAAACTGCTTTATCCTAAGACAACATGGGAACCACTGGACTAGATAATCATCCCCTCCATGCCTAATACCAAATTAATTTTTGTGATTTGATAAGCATTGATGAGACTTATCATATGTCTTTTTATTCATCTATCTCATAAAGTGATTCCACCTTTGAACAAAAGTGAAGAAAGCTCATCTTAATTCATACCTTTATTACTAAGTAAATGGCTAACATAGTCCGTTCAGAACACCAGAACCCTTAAATCCACAGATGGTCTAACATATCTCTCTGTTCCAGTCATTCGCCATCTCCGCTATGTCCAAGTAGACACATAAGGGAATGTCTTAAGTGTCTGTCATCACAACTTAATACACATCCAAGGTTTTCAGATTCAATAAATGTTGGTTTGGTCTCCATGAAGTCATTAACAAAACCTGTCATCTGGAATAATTCTCTGAGCTTCCTGGGTAGAACTGAGGGTAACATTAGACCCTACCTCATTAAGACAGTATAGGGATTAAGTAAGCAATTGTGACTAAAATGCTTAGAAAAGCACTTGGCACATAGTAAACTCACAAATGAAACAAATTAAGTTCTGAGACCTTACTTGGTGAACTCAAATGTCCATGACTAATGAAGCCTTTGATTGTATACTTCAAAGGAACCACAATTGCTCCTTTTTTTTGTCATTATCTCCTAGGAAAACAGACTGATACCATTGGTCACAGTTCCATATCTGCTCAACAAGCACAAAGACTTGGTAAGTGGCATCTGGTAAATTTCAACTTAAATGACCCCTTTGGAGGGAAGGTTATGAAAGTTCTTAGCAGGTCATTATCTCTCCAAAACAAAGAATTAAACATCCTCTACTTCCTTCCACTCAACCTTTCACACAATACAAACTCCAGACCCTGTGGTCAGTAGACAGTGAGGCTACCAGAAATTAGACAATCACTGCTACAAAACAAGAGGCATAGCCAGTGTCACCTCCCAGTAGAGTACTTGGATGCCACAGATACCTCAGGCCCTAGCAGACACACATTTAGTAGGAACTTTAGTAGACACTTTCTCTTGCTCTCCTTAAAGAACAAGGACATACTTTCCTTAGACAGTTTTCCCTCTGGGGTTACAGAAAGAGATTCAGATATCTACAGCTTTCCCTGGGTTGAACCCAGAGCCACTGCAATAGCCCAGCAGGCTACCTGTGGTGTATTCGATATGCCAAAAACAGTAATAATGGACCTCATTCCAAACAAATGGAGACATTACTGGTGTCTGCTCGAGCAAATCGATGAAAACGGGAACACAAGTGACAAGTGACAGCTTTTAAAAGTTCACATGATGTTTTTTTGAAAGATCCATTTTAGTACCTGCTTTTTCTGGAAAAAAAATCCAAAGTAGATTGTCACCAAAAGGGTGAAATGCAAAAACGTGTAGTTAGAGTATGTTTTTGCAGCAGCAGTTGTGAAGTCAGCATAAGTCAGAGCAGAGCAGAGAGCAGAGAGAGAGAGAGCACAGAGAGAGAGAGAGGCTGCACTAGGGTCCTTCCCTGCAACTGCTAGATCCAGTGTGTGTTTTTCATGCAATTTCTCTTTACACTCTGTACTAATGTTCATTTTTATCTCATGTATTATCTGGTATGATTTGGTAGGTGTTTGGGATCTGGGGAGGCTCACTTCTTTTTCCATATATAAATTAATGGCAATTTTGCTTTAAATGTTGTTTAGTTGGAAAATGGTTCATCAGATCACCGTCCTTTTGGACAGGGTGGAAAGCCTGTACACTGTTGGCAGAAAGTCCTTTCCCAGGGTAACATAAATAAGGGGTAGCAGTACAGCTGCCTCTGCTCCATAGAATTAATTACAGCCATGATTCTGTCAACATGCAAACTTGTAAGATTTTATTTGTTCTTTTCCAGTCACATCAAAATCACTTATTATCCTGCTTTCTTCCATCAGACACTTTTTATTTGCATATACAAGGAAAAGTGTATAAATGGTTTTATAATGGATTCCTGCAGTTTGCATAACTTGGAGAGGGAACAGAGAAACAAGTTGCAGAGTAGCCATTTAAAGCAGAAATTACCTCAACCAGGGGGACCATTGGCCAAGGCAGCTAGAACAGGACAGCCTGGGTAGAATGACCATTAAAGGGCAATGGTTTCCCTGTCTTCCAGCCAGAACCAAGCAACACAAGCTAACTCTTCTGCTCACATTGTTCCATGTATGTTCCAAGTCTCTAACGAACCCAGCATAATAATAACATAGTACATGGAATATCTGCCTGTCATTTAAACATTTGTGATGCTGAAGTACCACCATGATTCTTAAAAATTTTATTTCACCAACAGATGCTGGGTTGCCTTTGCCATTTCTTCCTCTCCAGACAAGGCCATTGAACAACAGAAAACAAACACTTACCTCACAGATTTCAGAGACACATCTTAAGTTTCTGATCACTGAGACTGTCATTTTTCAGGGTCCTTCAGCGACAAGAGAAGGCTAAGCCACTTGTTTTCTGGTTTGAAGGAGTTTTCCGCTCCCAGACTAGAAAATGAAAAAATATTATACCATAATTAGTTGCTTTTATCTCAAAGCTTATCATCTCATGAAAGAACACAATATTAATATTATATAATGATTCTTTTTTCCATCTATCAGGATAATAAGCAAATAGTTGACAATGACTCAGTCTAAGTTTTAGGCTCTTGTTAAAGTTGATGCCCTCTCGGCCTCATCTGATTATTCCTGTCTGGTAGGGGCTCACTGTATCTGCACTAATAACTTTAACCAGGCATCCAACTCCTAAGGCAGGTATCCAAAGGAGGTGCTCAATAAAAACACAAGGTGAGGACTCCACCTCTCCAGGGATCCAACCAAGCTCGGGTATTCAAATGGAAGACAGGAATCACTGCCACAATGTAAGCTGCCATACAGCAACAACTAACCACTCTTGTGTGCATGGAGATCATTATATTTCTCAGATTTCCGAGAGGAATTCGGAAAAGACGGATGAGTCCATTTTTTTTTACATAGATGCTTCTGGAGCCAGGGCCAGGGCCATGACAGGGCAGTGAGCAAAGAGAATGTTGATGAATTCCTAGTGCCAGGACTTTGGGACAGAGATACAAGCACAGAGAATGAAGTCACAGGACATCATGACCAAACATTGTGAACTGGTCCTTGAGGGAGTATTTTGAGTATGCCATGAGAATGGTTGGTATATCCACTAGATAGCAATGAGGCAGTTTCATGCCACAGAATTTTCACTGGATGTGGTGTATCAGGCAGTCTCTGTCTTTAGGCATAGATGTGCCACAGCAAAGGAAAGTGAGCATAAATTGTCTTGGGTTTTTAGACAGTATCACTGTATCACTGTATCACTGTTTTCCCATTCATCATCGATTTGCTCGAGCGGGCACCGGTAACATCTCCATATGTCCTGTCTCATGCAAGTAGAGCCCAAGGGCACCTGCTTTCTCCAGGAACATAAAGAGCCACAAACCATTTCATCAGGTCATGGGAATGAGGTCTATAATTGTTACAGGTATTTGGCATATCAAATATAACACGGGTAGCTTGCCAGGCTCTGTCGTGCGGGTAGCATACTCTTGTAGTCATTCTAAATCCAGCATGAGCTGAGCTGTGATAGGCTGGTCTGCTGGGTGGAGTTCTGATGAGGGGGAAGTCCGGATGTGGAAAATGGAGGCCCATATGGAGAGTGGGGGGAGGGGGGAGTCGTCTGGCTTGTTGCGAGACTCTGCTGGGGTGGCGGGCCAGGGCTAGAACCTGCCACCCCTCCCGTGTGCCTCGTGGAGTGGCTGCGCACAGGGAGAGCCAGTAGCAGCTCTGCCCCATGTCTGTGAGTCTCTGGATCAGCACACCTGGGCCGGATTTAAAAAAGACTGCTGCAGAGTGGATCTTGATGAGCCGGGCTGTGATAGGCTGGTCTGCTGGATGGAGTTCTGACGAGGGGGAGTCCAGATGTGGAAAATGGAGGCCCATATGGAGTGGGGGGTCGTCTGGCTTGTTGTGAGGCTCTGCTTTGGTGGCGGGCCAGGGCTAGAACACGCCACCCCTCCCGGGCACCTCGTGTGCGACTGGGCACAGGGAGAGCCAGTAGCAGCTCTGCCCCATGTCTGTGAGTCTGAGATTTTAGACAGCCAAAGGAAAACTGGGAGCCATGCTGGCCTTTTCATCAAGTGTAACCATATCTCAGAGGAGCAAAAGACAAGAGCCAGCATCAACATGATCTGAGTCACTTATTTCTTAAAGAAAACTGCACCTTCTCTTTTACTTTTT
Source organism: Cryptotis parvus (assembly GCA_021461705.1). Lineage (NCBI taxonomy): Eukaryota > Metazoa > Chordata > Mammalia > Eulipotyphla > Soricidae > Cryptotis > Cryptotis parvus. Next base: position 30,059 of record JAJIBD010009950.1, on the reverse strand, counting down.
TCAAGATCTGTCCCCTTTCCCTCCACCTCTTGCACTTCCTTTTCTTTCTCCTACTGCTAACAACTAACCTAGATATAGCAAACTCAGAACTATAAAAAATTAATTTGGTTGGTCATTTTCTGCATATCTTTATTTCCATGAAAGTTGAGCCCTGGCCCTGGAGGATGATAACAAGAGGTCTAACAAAGCACAACAGGGATGGAAGATTGGGATCCTCAGGGTCCTTTCAATACCTACCTAACACCATAAAGAGAATGTCCACCCTAAAGTGGACATTCTCAATCCAACACTTTCCCCACTGCATGGGAAGCATCTCATGCCAAACCCCACCATACCTCCAGTCATCCCCTGACTTCAGCACTGTGACAACAGTAAGAGAATGACACTAACCCCTCATGCCTGCCATTTTGTTAGGATGAAAGTCTCTGGAGCCAAACATTGCATTTTCAATGAGAGTTCTTATTCTTGCATCTACTAATTCATTTTGCAAATGTTGACTGAGCTTCTGCTCTAAGTAGTCACAGGACAGAATTTGTGCGATTTTTCAATGACTAAATGCAACATAACATCTTTGCCATGATCACTTAAGGAATGAGTTTTTGAAATCTTGCTTCATGTCATCTCCCTTGATTTTAATGAACCCTTACAACAGATCTTTAAAGGCAGCATAACTACAAGTAACAGGTAAACCCAAGGTTTGAGTATTTAAATTTTTCTCGGGTATGCAGCTTGGGGTCAAATCACTTCTTCACTGCTTAAGGTGGAATCTGATACAACACTTGGCACAGAGTAAAATCTTAGTCAAATGTGAGCCAGGTCGGTTGAATAGATCCAACTTCATCACAGTCTCTATCAGATCAAATGTCTACTCAAAGAGAAATTATTTCATCAGATAATGCATGGACCAACCTGAGTACTCAGCATGCCAAAAAGGAGCCATGAGATTCTCGGAAATTTCAGCAGTAGGGAAAAGCTTAACACTTCCAATTCTCCTATAGGAATGGTTGCTTATTATAAAACCTCATGCTGATGTGCCCCATTTTGTATACTAAGAATTCAAAAGAGAACAGTTTTACATCTGGAAACTTTCTACTTCCAACAGAGAAGCTCAAACCCAAACCCTTGAGAAGAATATTGTGGAATTTAGGCTGTAGCTCAGAGACATAACACATGCTGCCTTTTTTTTTCTTTGTTTTTTGGGTCACACCCAGCAATGCTCAGGGGTTTCTCCTGGCTCTGCACTCAGGAATTACTCCTGGCGGGCCATATGGGATGCCGGGGATCGAACCCTGGTCGGCATGGGCCGGCCGCATGCAAGGCAAATGCCCTACCTGCTGGGCTATCGCTCCGGCCCCAACACATGCTTCCTTACACTAGATCCTGGGTTCAACCCCCAGCACAAACAAACAAAACAAAACACACTTGTAAAGGTGTAACTCTTTACACCTCCTTCTCCCAGCCCCATAACAAAGCAATTATATTTAAACCACAGCATAAACTTTTAAAGATATTCAAGATGGAAGATCATACAAACAAATGTTTCAGAGTCTTCCTATTAAGGTAGGTCTTGGCTTATTTTTATGAGCTTTCATTCTTTTAGTTCTAGATCAAAACCTTTATGCACACCACTTAATACCCTAACCAAATCTTAGTGCCATGCCCCTATCATTATCAATCCATCTCACCCACAGAGTAAATTATTTACCTCTAAGACCACCACTCAACCAAAGACCCTTTCTCCTCCTCTCCAGGAACTCTTTAATCTGGAGCAGAAAACACAATTGGTCTTTTCTATGCTTTGCCCATAATGAAATAAGGAAACTCTCTATTTAAGTAGTCAGCAAATTCCCTTAAGTGATTAAGTCTCTTTGTCTATCTACCAGTCAATCAAAGTACAGTATCTCAACTTTTGTACAAGAAATTCTTGGAGGCTGTAAATCTCCCTAGTCAGACCATTGGGGCCTTTTATCACGCCCCATGTTTGGGAAATGAGGGGTACCACAAATTAAGTGGTACCAAGTCTGTGGTATACAGTAAAAATTCATGTGGTTCCCAGAGTTCATGAGTCATGAAGTCATACAGAGCCAGAGATAAAAGCTCTTTTTAGCACCATGGTGCTTACTCCTTCAACTTGGATCAGTTTTCCAAAGATAGTAATAGGGAGCCCTCTAAGGGGCAATGGGACTGCAGGGGGATAGACACCCCAAGTGCAATTAGCTTGCTCACTTAGAGAAGGTTTGCAAAAGAAGTTTGCAAAGGAGCAATAAGTGATTTTGTTTGGTTTTACTACTTTTTTTTTTTTTGCTTTTTTGGGTCACACCTGGCAATGCTCAGGGGCTACTCCTGGCTCTGCACTCAGGAATTACTCCTGGCGGTGCTCGGGGAACCATATGGGATGTGGGGAATAGAACCCAGGCCGGCACAGGCCGGCCTCGTGCAAGGCACACACCCTACCCACTGGGCTATTGCTCCGGCCCTGGTTTTACTATTTTTTTTAAACTTATTATACCACCGTGAGATACACCATTACAAAGCTGTTCGTGATTGGGTTTCAGTCATACAGTGTTTGGTTTTTCTAGAGAAGTACCCAGATAAACTTGGAACCTCTCCCTTGGATTCCAACAGCCCGTGAAGTCATGACCACGCTGAAATCGAAGGATCCCCCTTCAGACACTCCTGAATTCTGGCCCGGAGTAGAAGAAGGACCAGAAAACTGAAATGACTAAGCATTTTAGGGTCATTGGAAGTTTTACCTGGAAGTTGTGAACTCCAAAAGCAAATGTTTGCAGCAGCACAAGGAGGACACTGCAAGGACATTTGCCATCGAGTTTCAGAAACCATCATTGCTGCTCTAGTCCTCAACAACCCAGATAGAACAACCCAGATTGTCAGGAGACAAGAAATTACTTCTGGAGGGTAGCCGTGGCAAAGAAGTTGCAAATGTATTTAAAATTCCCCAGTTCTAGAACTGGCTACAAGTTACTGATAATCTTGCCAGAGGCAAAATTTACTTAGTTCGCTCTTAGCAAATCCCCTAAGAGATTCAACTATTAATATCAATCTAAAGAATAAATCAGGCTCATATACAAATAGGGACTGAACTTCAAGTTCAGTGCTTTGCCCTCAGGGTCATGGATCTGAAAACCTGTTAAAAATTGGAACATTTGTTTTTCTATATCCACTCCCCTCCAGTACACATATAATGATAGGTCATGTAAAATAATGTCCATAGAAATTTTGTTTCAAAGGAAAATAAAACTAAAGGCACAAAGCAGTCACTGGTCCTTAGTAAGTCCTCAAAGATTCAGATAGAGTCTTTGAGAACTATTTTTCCCATAGTCTTGGCCCTCGTGCTCATCCTTCTTGTCCATTAAAGTTGCCCATATCTGTAGCTTAGTACTCTCTCCACCTGTCTCTTAGTATAACTTTCAGGCATTCAAAGAACTCATCACTTGATATTTTATCTTTCCTTCCAGCCAATGTATTTCCTTTGAAAAGTGATGTAGGTCTCATGACTAGTTTAAAATCTGCTCCAATACATAGAAGATATATCCAACATTGGATCGTCTGCATCCTTCAAAAATACCTTTCTTTCTCCTGGTGTCTATAAGGTCACTGTGGGATCACTGTCACTGTATCACTATCTTCCCATTGTTCATCGATTGCTCGAGTGAGCACTAGTAACATCTCCATTAGTCCTGTCACAAGCAAGTGTAACCCAAGGGCATCTGCTTGCTCCAGGGACAGGAGGAGCCTGAAACCATTCTTCAGGTCATGGAACTGAGGTCCATAATTGTTACTAGTCTTTGGCATAACAAGTAAATAAAACACGGGTAGCTTGCAAGGCTTTGCCGTGTAGGTGGTATAGTCTCAGTACAAGGCTCTCAACCCGAGAATTTACTGATGAAACTTAAAGGGGGAAGATCAGGTTTTCTCTTGGATGCAGCTCTGAGGAACTATGGAGTCTGGATGTTGAGAATGACTAATAGCATGATGTGTGGTTTGTTCTGGCTTCTTGCTAGGCTTACTGGTATCAGTTAGAACCTGTCTAGAATGGTATACAATGTATAAATGTGAAAGATCTTGGGAAGGACCTTATCCTAAAATCAGCATTCTCTAATGCTGATTAGAGAAAAAAAATCTAAAAATCAAAGTGGCCTTGCGCCAAGGGAGCTGTGGGTCTGGCGTGGGTGGGTCTCTCTCTTCTGGGGCAACTGGCATGGAGGCGGAAGAAAGAGCAGGGCCCAAAACTCCACTCCAAGTTCGACCAGCGTGGTCTCCCCCCACCCATGAGAGCAAACCCTTGGAGCAATGTTGGACTTGGCCAGGGGCTAGCCGAGCCCCTTACCGGGAGGTCAGCTCCATGGGCTGCTTCCACATGGGGCCGGCCGAGCAGTGCACCTATGAGTCTGGAAGTGGATGGATCTGAGGGATAAAGCTTTTATTATTTCTAGGGTCTGTGAGTCACATTCATAACATCCTTAGAAGATTTTTGTCTATTTGAAGCGTCTATAAGGAATCATCTTAAACCATGCTGAGGGCTTCCCAAAAAAGGGAAGATTGTACAGTCATTCTTGGCTTCATCTTTACCCTGAGATCACATTTCCCTGATTGGGCCCCTGGGTTTAATATCCCTCCTGGGGCTCTCTTAGAGAACATTCTTCTGGATGGAAAGATTGTCCAGGAATCTTTATGGTTTCCCCAAATTCAACTCAAAAAACTAAACAGTTTATTCTTACTTTAGTGGGGGGGCTCATATCCAACTTGGGGGGGGTGGCATTGGAGGACTGCTCCCCAACAGGGTGCTCAGAGGTCATTCTCAGTGGTGCTTGAGGATCCATGAATTGCTGGGGAAACAACCCTAGGCATCCCATATGCAAGCATGTTCATCAGCCATCTCAACCATCTCCCTGATCCCAGTTTATTCTTTTAGTCATCTTGTTTCACTAAAAAAAATATAAACTAATAATACAGTGCTCCAATAGCTATCCCTCTACCTGTACACATTTCCTAACACCAATGTGTACACATTTCCTAACACCAATGTGCCCCATTTCCCTCCCACCCACTCCCACAACCTGTCTCTATCGTAGGCTCTTGCTCTCTCTCTCTCTCTCTCTCTCTCTCTCTCTCTCTCTTCTCTCTCTCACATTCTCCCCGGTTTGTTAGTACAGACACTGAAGGGTTATCATGTATATCCCTTGACCTACCTTCAATACTCAGCTCTAGTCTAGCATTACTATTTTCCAACTATTATTGTCAAACTAGTCCCTTCTCTAACTTACCTACCCTCTGCCCCCACATACATGTGATAGAATCCAACCATTTGCATGTCCTCCTGGCCCATTTTACCTGGACTTGGATATTAGTCTCATACTATTTTTTTTCTTTAAAACCCACAAATGAATATAGTCGTTCTATATCTGTCCTCCTTCTGACTCATTTTACCCAGCATGAATTCATCATGTCCTTCCATAGTCATGAAATTTGCCTATAAATGGATGGACATGGAGAGTATCTTTCGGTTATCTTTCACTACCCCTATTTGATTAGAAGCAGATATCTCTCTATAGCAGGAAGTCCTTTCAGTTGCTTCTGGGTTTCCACATTACTGTGGCTCCTGTATTGACCAACTTTTCACACTCTAAAAAGGCTCTCCATCCCTCAGTTTCACTGACATGGTGATTGCTAAAGCTGACTTATGCTCTTTAAGCGGGGCTAAGTCTCTCCTTACCATTTAGGGAACTTTTGCCTGTAAGTGCTAAGTGTAATTATGGCAGCTTTTTAAAAAAGCTAACTTTAATAAAACTTTTTCATCATAAAGGAAATCAAATTTTCAATTCAGCCCTGACAACACTTTCCTGAGGTCTGTCAGACGTCATTGTCTCCTCAAGGACTCGAGTGTCCCATTCTACTAGTCCTAATGTCAATGTTGCTGGTCTTCCATGTCTTTGGCTTTTGGACAGCAGAACCCCAAGTCTCTACATTTTGTCCCAATTACCTATTCTTGTTTAACAGGCCAAAATTGAGGATTGTAAAACATATTTTCAGAATATTATATATTTATATATTTTTCTTTTCTCAAAAAGAGACAGAGAGAGAGGGAGAGAGAGAAAAAATGAATTTGGGAATTGTCTGATTCCAGAGCTGAAATTGCAATTGTGGGTTCAGAGGGCTCCATTTTCACTCCCCCTGTTTGGAGTTTGGTTGGGGTGGTGTTGGACAGGCTGAGCCCATACAGACCATTAGAAACGTATATCCTGTTCCAGCAGGACTGAGTCAGTTCCTTGACAGCTCAGCCTCTGAATCAAGTTTTACCAATGACCTAACACCTCCCACAGTCAACCGCCAAAGCCAAGTCTCACTCACCTTCAGACTTCCCTGTGTCAGAACAGAGCTGAGCATGGTCAGGTTGGAGAAGAAGGGGCACAGACATCTCTCTTGAGAGAGTTTAAAGACTTTGTGACCATCTTATAAAACTCTGGGCAGCATCAATTTCCAAATGTGTAGTCAGCAATAAAGATGAAGAAGTTGGAATGAACAGGCCACACTTGAAAAGTTTATAGCGGCAGCATTTATTACCATCCTCCTGAGAGGTTTGGGACCGAGTCCAAGGAATCTATAGATTTGAAACAAAGTCTCATCTGGCAGAGGCACGCAGCAAAAATGAAAACCCCCGGAAGAGTAATTGCTAAAGGAAAATGTATTTTTTCCTCCCTATATTAAGACCACCTCTTGTCAAATGGTGAATCATCAAAGGAAAGAGGATAAAAGGAAGGGAAGTCATGCAGGTACATATATATCACATGTCTGAATATGCAAAAAAGGAATTAAAACATGTTCTATTATGGTTTGATGTTTTGTTTTTACACTTTCATATACTTGATTTATCTTATAGTTCTGAGTAGCAAGCAGGAAAATATTTACTAAGAAGTGATTGACAACTAGGATGAGCCTTATCAGAAAGGGAAATTAAGAATGGTTGTCTCTCTCATCTCTCTCTTTCTCTCTCTTTCTTTGAGCCACAGGGCTCAGGAGACCACATAGGTCTGGGGATCAAACACAGTTTGGTTGTATGCAAGGCAAGTGCCTAACTTGCTGACACCTGAGATTGGGTAGTTCTTTAGGCGAGGCTAAGGGTATTAAAATGATCACCCTGGGAGCTGGGTCTGAATCCTGCCTGCAACCTCTTATGGATGAGGATACTGGGACCCAGAGAGAGGAAGTAATTAGACTAAGGTAAGCACAGAATCAGTTTTCCAACTAAGTCCCCATGAAATATGAGTATCAGTTACATCCACTACTGAAAGCAAATAATAGCAGTGTACCAGGTCCCAGAAGATTAAGTTAATGTAGGATATTTTTTTCAATTTCAAAACTTCGTCCCATACATTTTTTATAAACTACAGACATATTTTACTACTTTTCTCCGCTCAGAGATATCTGATCTATTAAGTTCAATATGTCACAAAGTAATATATTTTCATGATGTTCCAAAAGCACAGTAATTTCTCAATGTTTTACTGCTGGACAAGCTTAACAATGATCTTGGTGCTGATATTGTGTAATGGAGAGTAAGATTTGTTCTCATTCTTTCATCATTGCAAAAGCATCACCTGGCACAGCACCTCATAAACCAGCATTAGCAAAAGAATAATAGAGGGAAAGATACTGTCAATGAAGGCAAGGAACAGAGACTGTCTGGGTAACTTCTCAGGGAGATTTCAGTGTTTTATTTTGGTTTGGATTTTCTATCTTGTTCTGTTTTGGACCACACCCAGTTGTGCTCATGGATAATCCTGGTTCTGTGCTCAGGGGTCATTTCTGGTGGTACTCAGGGGACCATATACAGTGTCTAGAGCTGAACCTGGGTTAGCCGCCTGCAAGGCAAATGCCTAAAGCCCTTTACATTTCTCTGGCCCCTGGTGGGAACATTTTAAATATCAGTTTTAAATAAAAGCACCAATTAAGTATTTCTAATTATCGCTACCCATTGGTCCAAGTGTCAGAAACATAACAAAGATTAACAGTATCTACTATCTGTGTATCTATGGGTATAGGGATTTTGTTAAAGCAGCCTGAATAAATTAAAATATCTATACCTTAAACATTCTAAATGGTATGACAAATGCCTTAGAATGATCTTTAAAAAATGAAGATTTATTCCTCATAGTTTTGTTGTCTGGGAAGTTCAAGAAGGTGTTGGCAGAGTCAGAGTCTGGTATGGTCCTGCCTCCTGGACCGTGATGTATAATTGTCTATTCACTGTGTCCTCTGATGGTAGAAGGGACAAGAAAGCACACGGGAATTTCTTCACTTTTCTTTTCTGTTTTGCTAGTTTGTTTGCTTGTTTGTTTGCTTGTTTGTTTGTTTGTTTTTTTTGGGGGAACCACACCTGGCCATGCTTAGGGCTTACTCCTAGCTCTGTACTCCCAGATTATTCCTGGTGATGATCAGGGGACCATAAGGGGGTGTTAGAGAATGAAATCCAGGCTAGTCACATGCAAGGTAAAAATCCTGTCCACTGTTTTATCTCTCCAGCCCTAGGAATATCTTTAATATGAGTTCTCATCCCATTCTTGAAAACCGCACCCTCAACTTGAAAGGCCCCAAAACCTAATACTAACATTCAAGTTTAGGAGGAAAACATTTAGTCCCTAATATATATGTGTGTATACTACATATAAATGCTGATTTTATAACATGCATGTGTGTGAATTAGATGCATTACTTTTTTTACTTTGAACAAAAATTCTAGTAAGTTTCCTACCAGCAGACAATTCTTCATTGGACACTGGGTCTCTCACATATGTGAGCCTTATAAAATGAAACACTGACTGCCTTTGTCTTTCACTACTTTTTTTTTCTTCCACTACTTTTTTTCAAGGATATTTTATAGTGAACAGTCTAGTAAAATAAAGAGTGTTTCCATCTGAAGCAGAGTAAAACTTGCTGACCAGTAACCAGTCCAGTAGCCTGTTGAGTTACATAACTATCCTCTTCCTAATGAGTGGGTTCTTTCCTGCAGTGCTCCTCCCGGTTTGTGCAGGTATCACCTGGCCCTCTTCACATGCTCTGTGGGAAGTAAGGCGGAGATCAGGAATGTGCTGATTCTTCAGCTACTGTTATTTTTGTGAGTGATCATCTGTCTTTTGTTTCTGACCTAGAATTGCTCAAACCTTCTGCCATTCTCCAGTAACTGCTGGGGAACTCCTGATCATGCAAACAGAGTACCTGATCAGACCTTTCCCAGTTCTTGACACAGAAGCTCCACTACGGGAGGTTGCTGCCAAGAAAAGTTTTTCTCTGAACATTCAGAGCAAAATTATTGCCCACTTTCTTATAGAAGTTCTCTATTTTTTTTACTTGGTGTCTCAACCTTGTAGAGGTACTGAGTATTTCTATCTTAAGAAATATGTGAGGTTGAGATAGAAAGAGAGAAAGAGAAAGAGGTCAAGCAAGTGAGAGAGAAAGAGAAAGAGAGAGAGAGAAGAGAGTAAAGAACATGCCTTAGAGGCAGGCTAGGGAAAGGAGGAGGAATTGGGGACATTGGTGGTGGGAAATGGGCACTGGTGGAGGGATGGGTGCTGGAGCACTGTATGACCGAAACCCAAACATGAACATCTTTGTAACTTAGATCTCACAGTCATATAATAAAATATTAATAAATAAAAACAAAATAAAAATAAAAAATAAAAAAGAAAGATGTGATGTGTAAGTAAAATGTTCACCAATGCATTTTCCCCCCCACATTAAAGTAATGATACTTTTACTTTTTATTTTATTTCTAATTAAATTATTTTGGTTTGTTTTTTTTGAGGAACATGGACCCTTTTTCTATGTTACTGATACCTAGAGCCACGGAGGAGCCTGGCAAGCTACCCGTGGTGTATTCAATATGCCAAAAACAGTAGTAATAATAGACCTCATTCCCAATGAATGGAGGAGACGTTACTGGCGCCCGGCTCAAGCAAATAGATGAACAACGGGAAGACAGGTGACAAGTGACTGATAGTTGCATTTTAGGCATACAATAATTCAATATCAATCCCACCACTGTCAACTTTCCTCTACCAGTGTTCCCAGATTCTCTCCACATCCCAATCCCCACTCTACCCTCACCTGTCAACTTGACAGGTACATTACAAAGTTTCGATATTTGGGGTCGGAGCTATAGCCCAGCAGGTAGGGCGTTTGTCTTGCACGCGGCCGGCCCATGCTGGCCTGGGTTCAATCCCGGCATCCCATATGGTCCCCGAGCACCGCCAGGAGTAGTTCCTGAGTGCAGAGCCAGGAGTAACCCCTGAGCATCGCCGAGTGTGACCCAAAAAGCAAAAAAAAAAAACAAAGTTTCGGTAGTTGCCACTTAGATCTCATGTTTTCTGTTGAATCTGTGTTTGGGGTATTTGGCTATACACATCACTCACATCCTTTTCACCTGTTACTTCTTATTCTTCTCTTCTCCCCCTTGATTTCTTTCCTTCTCTATCTCCTCCATAAAACTGGGGTCAGGGATGATCTAAGCATCCCCATTTTAGTACATTTCCTCACCGAGAAGTCCATATTCCACAGATAAGTAAACTCACCCTGTGTTTACCTGTCCTCTTCTGGCTTATTTCACACAACAAATCTGCCTGTTTCAATCATGCTGCAGCAAATTGCATGAGTTCATCATTCCTTGAAGCTGCATAGTATTCTATTGTGTATACAAATAACCTGTACACAATTACAAATCCTTATAATCCATTCATCTGTCATTGACAGCATTCTTGATAATTGTAAACATTTTAAACAATCCATTCATCTGTCATTGGCAGCATTCTTGATAATTGTAAACATTTTAAAACAGCAAAACCTCCCGAACAGAGTATCAGTAAAATTGTAGTACATCCAGGAAATAAAGACTGTATCAAACAAAACCTATAAATGTTTCTGTTTACATGCCACAACATTCACAAAATGTGAAGTAGAAGATGAAATAGATTACTAAGTAAAATTATTCCAATAGCAAGAAAGATATCTTGATAAAAAAATTGATTTCTAAATAATATGCTATCCAAGGGTTCACTCACACGTGCGGGAGGGGCCAGACTGGCCGGACTTGGAGCGGGGATTTGGGCTCCTCCACCCTTTCCTCCACCCTCCATGACAGCTGCCTTGGGAGAGAGACATGCTAGATCCATAGCTCCATCGGCAACCCCGGAAGAGATTTAACAGCTAGTACATTGTCGCGGCTGAGTAGAAATGTTAAATAGTACTAGATGTTAGGATCAGGTCCTTCCCAGGATCTTTCATGTTTATACACTGTATATAGTACTAGGCATGTTCTAGTTGTGACCTGTGATCCCAGTGAGCCTAGCAGGAAGCCAGAGCAACCCCCCACACCATGAGGTCAGTCATTCTCAACATCCAGACTTCACAGCTCCTCAGAGTTCCACCCAAGAGAAAACCTGATCTTTCCCCATTGAGTTTCATCAGTAAATGCTCGAGATGAAAGCCTTCTACTGAGAGTATACCACCTACACAGCAGAGCCTGCCAAGCTACCCATGTTTTATTTGATATGCCAAAAAAACAGTAACAATTATCTACCTCATTCCCATGACCTGAAGGAATGGTTTGAGGCTCTTCCTGTCCCTGGAGCAAGCAGATGCCCCCTGGGGTACACTTGCTTTGCAACAGGACGTATGGAGATGTTACTAGTGCCCACTCGAGCAAATCAATGAACAACGGGAAGACAAGTGAAGTGATACAAGTGATGCTATTCACATATTTTGGTTTGGGGATTTAGGGCCACACCTAGTGGTATTCAGGATTTACTTCTGACTCTGTGCTCAGGGAGCACTCCCAGTGGGCTGGAGGGATCATATGGGGTGCCAGGGATCAAACCCCGAGTCAATAGCTTGTGAGGAAAACTATTTACTCTCTTTTATATTGCTTCAGCCCCCATTCATATCTTTTGGAAGAGGCTTCCCAAGTAGTGCTCCAAGGTCCTGAGTGCCTTCCCTATGCAGGGCCAGTGATCCAATGTGAGGACTCAAGGATGTAGTATTATGAGGGCCCAGGGGAGCCTGGGGATGAGCCAAGATACACAGCAAGTGCTCAGGGGCTTCCAGGACCATCTCAGTTATGCTCTGATGGCACATTGCACTGGGGATTGGACCAGGTCAGTCATATGAAAGGCAAGCACTTTGACCGATGTACTCTCTCCTGACCAAATATCTTTAAAGAACTTGGCATAGACGAATTAAAAGAATTATATTCATTTAATATGCATCAGATTCATATTAAGGGCTAAAAAACACTAACTGACCATCTGAGGCACTCACCAACTTTAATAGGGTTGGTGAGTGCCTTAGAAATTTGCATTCTTTGAGAGAACATTGGCCTAGAAGTTCCCAGAGCATATCCTTATTGCAGGTATTCTAAATGATGGGCATTTCAGGGGCTTGTTTCTCTCCCTCTGGGTTTACCTGTCTTTTCTCATTTTTCTGCAGTAAAACATGTATTTTTTTGTTCACAGACAAAGAATAATAACCTGGCCAATAGCTCACTTCCCTCCAGCACATCTTACAAGCTTGTAAATTTCTAGCAAGAATGATGGTGAAATCCATGTGAAAAATGAATGATCGGGGACCCCCAGGGGTGTGTTCTAAGACTGCAGCTAGGTCAAAACACAAGGCCCTGCCACAGCCTGCGAGTCCGGTTCCTCCCTAGGCATCAGGGAGCTTTGGGGACAAGAGTCACATTCTGACTTTATAAAAACCCTTCAAGAATGTCAGAATTTTAATGTGCTCAAGAAGCAAATCAATAGCAAGTCCCAATCTTGCTCCCCAACTTATCCTCAACATTAATAGCAGTTCCATCATGACTCCAAAGTCTGCTCTGATGACTGGATTCAGCCACACATAAAGATTAGTATTGATAAGTTGCTTTGTGACCCAAAGTATGAAATCCGTGTCTTCTCTGGTTGAAAGTCTCTGAGTTGCCTTTACTGACAGAATGAATTCCCTCTGCACGAGGCAGTGCCAAGATCTGCAGCAAGTATTGGGTCTCAGTAGTAAGGTTCCTGCTACTGAATCAAGGTAAGCTCAGTGGTAAGACCTGACATGTCACCTGAATTCTCTGACTCTGTTCTTTACTAACTGTTGATCTGTGAATCAATGAGAAAGTGCTTGGCTTCCTCCTTTGTGAGATGGACCCTCTAACACCCCTTGCCTCACAGGAGGTATCCTCTGGACTCTGTAGCCCCAAGACCAAGAAAACCCTATTTGTACCCACCAAGATAATAAGCATCTTCTCTTCTGCAGGATCCATCCCAATAAGTCACCAAGTCTATGAAATTATAGTTAAGAAACCCCCATGTACCACGAGTTTTTGTCTAAGATAACAATAAAGATAATTTTTGCTTTTTTATAAGCATTTTATTATATCACTGTGAGATATACAATTACAAAGATGTTCATATTTGGGTATTGGTCATACAGTGTTCCAGCACCCATCCCTCCACCAGTGCCCATCTCCCACCACCAATGTCCCCGGTTCCCTCCCCCCTCCCCAGACCGCCTCTATGGCAGGTTCTTTATTTCTTTCCCTTTCTCTCTATCTCTTTCTCTTTTCCTTACCTTCCAGACTATGGATTACAGAACATACATTAAACACCACCCCTACTTTTATGTTCATAGCAGTATTATTCACAATAGCCAGAATCTGGAAACAACCAGAGTACCCAAGAATCGATGACTGGATAAAGAAGCTTTGGTGCATCTACACAATGGAATACTATGCAGCTGTTAGGAAAAATGAAGTTATGAAATTTGCCTATAAATTGATGGACATGGAGAAAATAATGTTGAGTGAAATTAGCCAGAAGGAGAGAGAAATAAATGGCTGGGCTGCATTTATTTGCATGGCAGAAATATATATGTATATATTATGATACCAATATCCAAGGTCAAGTGAAACATGTATCAGGAAGTTTTATCAAAGGTGGAAATTATCACAAATGTGTGGGAGTCAGAGGCTAGGTAAGACAAAAAAAAAATTTTTTTTTTGCTTTTTGGGTCACACCCTGCGACACTCAGGGGTTTCTCCTGGCTCTACTCAGGAATTACTTTTTGCGGTGCTCGGGAACCATATGGGATGCCAGGGATTGAACCCCAGCCAGCATGGGCCAGCCGCAGCAAGGCAAACACCCTACCCACTGGACTATCGCTCCGGCCCCTTAAAGATAATTTTTCTAATTTTCCCTTTGAAATCTGCCTGCAGGTCTTTTGCACAGTTGATGATGGCTTATTTCTCCCAAGGCTGGGACATGTTACTGAGCTTGCTATAAAGCAGTCTTTGAGCACACTCTGAGATACACAGAAACAACCCGAGTGGTACTTACCCGGGAAGGAGTTCAGGGAGGCACCTGCCAGGCACCTCACTCTGAATGCTGAACTAATTCTAGGCATGTGCTCCGCCACTTGAGCTATCACCCAGCCCAGAATATGGTTTCCTACTGATTTATTATGTGTATTTGGGAACTCTTATAAAGTAAAAAGAAATGTAGTCACAATTTGTTTCAAGTGTAATGAAATTTTTAGAAATCTAAAATTTAATAATGAATTGAGTTGGCATGATATGTGGTAGGCAATTTTGATTTTACAGCTGTCTGTTCCTACTTTGGCACCAACACAATTTTTTCAAGCTGAAAACATTTCTGTCAGTCCCAGGAAAGCTTTTAGGCCCCAGGAACTGGGCCCAGAATGCTCAACAGATAAAATTAAAAATTACATGTCCCACCAAGGCCTCCAAGGGTGGCAAAGCAAGGGCTTTCCACAGAGGCTGGTTTCAATGCAGAAACTCATAATTCTTGTCAATAAGTTGAAAGGATGCATTATTCGCATAACTGCATTTGAGAGCCCCTGGCCTAAGGGTGGGGGGGGAAGGTAGAATGGTTCAAACAGTCAGCAGGATGTGAGCAGGCGGCCACCCTTAGTTTATCTACCACCACTTTAGCCAGGCGGAGAAAGCTGGCAAAGTAGGAAAACGCAGGTAGCAGCCTCTGCGCCTTGATGAAAAGTGAATCCCTTTTGCTAAAAATTGTCCAAGCCACTGGCAGGCTGCCTTCAGCCCCCAGATGTGGACTCCAAGTTCCTGTTCTCAACTGGAGCTGAATAATTTATAATCCCATTGTGCTAAATCCAAAATAATCAGCCTGTCTGTGGAGGCAGGGCTGAGGTCCATGCATTGAGGACATACTCATAAATCCTAAGCACTTTTCTAACTAGTTGGGGAAAAAATTTGTGAAGTGGCTTTTATGAAACTGAACGGGGGTTTCTGCAAAAGTATGATCAGAAGGAAGCCTGCAAGCAAATTGCCACAAAATCCATGGCTCAGCCTGGGGTCTTACAAATGCTAGAGAGGGCTAGGGAGTGGCAATGGGGGGGTCTTAGAAAACTGCTTTTGTATATTTTGAAACAAGCTTCCAGCTTCTAGATCCTTCAGGGTACAGATGTGAGGTTTGATAGCACAGATTTTTTTTCTTTTTCGGTCACCTGGTGATACTCAGGGGTTACTCCTAGCTCTGCACCTCAGGAATCATTCCTGGCAGTACTCAAGGAACCATATGGGATGCTGGGGATCGAACCCGGTCGGTGGCTTTCAAAGCAAACGCCCTACCCGCTGTGCTATCGCCTCTGGCCCCTGATAGCACAGGTTTATCCATGGGTTGTCGAGACATAACCTCCACCAAGATACCCAAACTCTCCCCAGGGTCACAAAGATGGCCTCTCCCTTCAGAGAAACTTCCAGAGGGTTGGAAACTGCCTGATCGTCCCCAGAGACCAAAAAAAAAAAAAAAAAAATGCTCAGTTGTGTGAAACACAGCTCATCAGCCTGTCCATGGAGCGATACAGGCATCGTGGCTTCAAGAACATGCTCATAAATTCTTAAGCACTTTCTAACTACTGGGTGGAAGTTATCATTTATTAAAGCCTATCATTTATAATATTTTTAATACAGAATTCCTCCCTGTTCCCAGAAGCCATATCCCTTGCTGCACATCCACGGAGGTCTGGAACCTTCTGAGGCCCTCATGTGGAGGACAGGCAGCACATCTCCCACTTTAGTCTGACTTGGAGAGCCTGCCTCATGGGGCCCCCCACTGATCCACTTCACCTCAGTTTGACAGGTCACCTGACGAGTGGCAACTATTGTCAACTCATGGGTCAAGACAATGCCCTGCTGTGTGACAGAAAGGCCCAGTCTCCTCACGCTCTCAAGAAGGAGTTTAACTAAGAAGTAATTCATTTGTCAGGAACAGAGGTCATGCTTACAAGTTTTGGACCTAGGAGCCAAAAGTAACTGTGTTCTTGCAGGAAATGCATGTGATTACACATTCTAGAAGACAATTTGGGGGGGCCTCTTGGATTTCCTTCACTGTATGAGCAACACCATTTGCACAGAAAAGGTGGGTAAGGTGTGGAGAAATAGAGACAGAGAAGAGCTTAACTGGCCCCTGTGTCTGGGGACAGATGTCACAATAGGGACCCGCGAGGTCCTATCTCAGTCCCCACCACTCTTCCTCTCACTGTATGCCTCCCGCATTTACAGGAACATGGACTGAACTGAACTGGAAGAGCCGTGGTGCAGGCGACACTAAACATCCAGAGCTGCAAGTGACATTTCCTAGGTCTCCATCATTGGTTCTAGTTCCCAGCACTCTGATAAATGCAGGTATTAGCTTGCAATCTCGACCCTAGTGCCTGGAGACTAGGTGGATTCTGGAAATCCCCCCCATTTTCCCCAGAACTCAGGAATGTAAAAAGTGGGGAGAGAGCGCTGAGGTGATCCCCACCCAAGCGTGCCATCTGGCCTGAGGTGTTAGAGGTGGGTGCCAGGTTAAACTCCCTAGGGACCTGGAAGCGAAGAAAGTCACTGAGGATCGGAACCTGCTCCCGCTTGCAGGGCTCTCGAGAGTGCCGAAGCGCCCCTAAGCCAGTGAGACTTACTTACCCAGAAAGCACTTACGGTGTTCCTGCACTTCTTTCTGGTCCTGATGAGACTGCTAATCACTTGGAACTCAAGCTCAAATGTCACCCCTCTGGGTTTCCCCTTGGCCAGTGCCATAGTGGAATTCCAATCTCCACTGCCCTGCCTCCTTCTGCTTACAATTGTCTGAAGGTCAAACTACAACACAAGAGGTATAGAGGTACTTGCATTTCCACCTCTGCTGCCAAGGCAGAAGTTTGGAGCACAGCTCCCTCTGGCAGGGTTCCATGGGTAAGCTCTGCAGACATGGCCTCCATTTTCACCTCCCCATCCTCCATGGTAGGTACGCACTACTCACACATTCAGACAAAAGAGAATGAGGCTCCGAGAGTTTGGGAAGAACATTCAGTTCTGATCTGGAAATAGCAATCAGCTAAATAACAAGTCCTAGTAACCCCAAGAGTCTCAAACCTCATAGAGACACTTTAGTGCAATATTTATTTTCAAAGGGCCTAAAAGCAGTTCTAGTTTCTGGTAAGACTTGTTTGGAAATTGTGATGTCAAGTTTGCCACGGTGGAAGTGAGTGTTCACCCATACGATTCGAACTTAAAACCGTGGGAAGCAAGTGGTTTATTGAAGCATATTCCAGGAGCCCCCACAAAAATAACACAGGAGATGGAGCAGAGAAGGGACTCCAAAGTAAAAAATGTAGCTTCATAAGCATGTGTCTCTCATGGCATCTGAGGCCCATGTTTTTTCTCAGTGGGGACTATGTCATGTGAATAGTCTGTGTGAGCTTGGCCCTTCAATGCATGTGGGGCACATTAGGAGAAAACTCTGAGGTTTCTTTTGGAAGAGTAGGAAGGAAGGGGAGATATGGAGAGGGCAAGTGAAGAAGCAGAGAAGGGGACTCAATCTGGCTTCTACTAGACCTAGAAAGCCCTATCGGAGTGGGCTTATCAGATTCCAACTAAGGCACTCACGGCTGTTTTTATGCTTGAGTGGTTGACTGCTCCTCGTCTCAGGCCAAGGAGTTCCGGCCCCAAGACTCTGTGGTCATCTAGGAGAAAAGTTCAAGTTCACACAGCCCATGCCACTGGCGCCCCTTATCCTTTAATACAGTTGCTCAGAGAATAATATTTAAACTCTGGTTCTCTGTTCTTTTTTTCCTTTTCTTTTTATTTTTTAACTTTTTTGGGTCACATTCAGTGATTCTCAAAATTACTCCAGGTGATGCCTCAGGGGACATGTGGGATGCTGAGGATCAATCCCAGGTTGACCATGAGAGAAAATGCCCCTAACTTCACCGTAGTGTGGTGCAGTCCCTTCTCTGTGCATCGCTCATGAAAGAACCTCAGAGATCGTAATAGCGCCAACACACCCAGTTGAAAATGTTTCTTCTGGTTTGTTTTCGGAGACTATGTAGGTTGACATCTCTGAGCTCAGCATTTCTTCCTTCTATGATTGTGTCTCCTCTTCGCCTTGACTCTCAGAACCTTCATCTCTTCCTTTCTTCTTTTTTCCGTCCAGTTCAGATGGAAAATGTGAACTCCCTATCTGCTTGGTTATTTTAGCTCCCACATTCCACAGAGAGTCAACAATAGTGAGTTCAGCCATACTAGACTAGAGAAGAATATAATGGTGGAGGGTTTCTGGAGGGGCCCCATCAGACTCACTCCCCATGCATGTAGAGGCTTCTCTTCAGAACAGATTCCGGTGCTGGGTGGAACTCCTGCATAGAGACCACCTCTCCACGCCAGGTTCATGGTAGTCCCCCATTAGTGCCATAACAGCCTCCAAAGAAACTCAGTATCGAAATTTTATTTAAAAAGCAAAAAGGGTCTGCTTCCTGCAAACACAGGAGAGGGTCCCAGGATTACCCAATATTCTTTCTGCTCTCAGCCAAACCCCTCCCTCCCTCACATACATCACTCCCAAACTACCTCCTCCTCCTGTCTCCATCACTCACTGTCCCCACAGTGTTCCAGTGTTTCAGGCTGCAGCTTTGAACAACCCATGACTCAAGGGTTCTCAGATGGTAAATCCGATGTGTCTTCCTTTCCATATCTGGAAAGCAGGTTGTAGATGCACAAAACATGCTAATAGCCCAGTGCCACCATCAGCTCTGGCAAAAAACAGAACATGCAAAAACAGGATGACAGGAGGGGTCTCTGGGCGACCCCGAAATTCTGTCACGTGCCATCCAGGTCCTAACATTTAGAGAAAATACATTCTCAAACTTTTCAAAAATCATTTTGGGCAAAATTAAACATTTGTAATGACTGATGGTTTTCCTCATGCCTTCTAGAACTCAGAGACTTTTTGTCGCCAAAGACTTTAGAGGCTGTCTTATTAGATGGAGTTTGGTCCCATTCAACAGAATGGGAGCATCTGGCAAGAATACAGAGGAAAGAAACTCTAAAAGTGAATCTTTGATTCCAGACAAGTATGAAAGAAACAAGTTTCACTATAATCTTCCCCAAACAGCTGACTGTACAAAATTACCATGTTTGGTCTATGCCGCAAGGTTCAAACCATGAGATGCCTTACACATTGCTTCCCTCTCCCAGGTCCTCTACTTTCCATCAATATAGGACAATCTCTGATAAATAATGGTTAATTGACTGGAGTCCACCAACCGGGTGTTAATAAAGGTGGCAAACAATAACTGATAGCTAAGAGTTACCACATGACCTAGCGCCACAATGGATGCTTCTTATTCCCCAAAGGTATTTCTTCCTGATACGCCTACCCCTCTCACAGATATGAACATGAACACACACAAAAAAATCGTGACTGTGGCGTGATGCTGAGACATTCAAAGCCGAGCGGCAGTAGGCTCTTTTCTTTTTCACAGGCTCATTACTACTGGTGTTGAGAAACGCACTCTTGAATCCCAAGGACAGAGAATTTATAAAAGTACTGCCAGCTCCCAAAGCAATCGGCACTTGCGCACCACAACCAGCATGTAATTAGTGTTAGTGATTTGTCAACAAACATGGATGTGGCTAATGTAGCAAAGAGTGATGAGAGAGTGCCTTGAGTCTGCCTCTCGCCCGAGTGAAAGATGGGCGTATGGTGGTTCACCGGGCAGACCCAGGGGGAGAGGGGGCAGCTACCAGTGAATACTTGCACTCAATAAGGACCGAGGTCTGAAAATAACGAACACTGAAATCCCCGTGAATATGGGCCTTCAGGGTAAGAAACAATAACAAAAGAAGCTTTGCTCCTATAATTCATCTTCTCTGTCTATAGCTCTGAGTGAGCAATGCTTTAACAGCCAGGCACTGATAATTGAATATAAGCAACTCTGAGCGCAATACTGAGTAAGGCTGGGTTTAATGTCCATGAAGCTATTTTTAAATCAGTGTCTATGTGCAAAAAAATTAAATAAAATAAATAAATGCAGATGAAGAATAAGCAAGACTTCTTTCCTTCACAACCAATCAGCACAGGCAAAATTTTTAATACTATCTTGAAGCTCTATTAAATAGTGGGGAACCTTTAACTCCTTGACTTTTGGCAGGAATCTGAGGTAGGTTAAGAACTAATACTTCGGCAGATAGAGTTGAATTTTCGTCAAGAATCAATGTTCTTTCCAGCACAGAGAGACCACAAGGCCAGGACTTTCCCCGGGAGGATTTTTTTTGCCTCAAGTTAATTGCTAAAGTAAGATATAAGCATTTATGCTTTCGTAGTATCTGTTGACTGTGAAATGTTGGAAGAAGATCGTAAGAGCAGCATCCAGTTTCTCAGGCACACACACATCAACATCATACCAAGAGCGCCCCACCTTCCCATATTCCACCCCCCATAGCTTTTTGCTTGACTGTAACTACTTTGTTCCAAACCAAGCCAATATCCATAGTCTAAGAGTAACATAGACACTCATAAGATCTGATGATAGGTGCCCAGATATGAGGCATCTCTCACCAACCCCACCATCATCAACTCATTTCGAGTTGAACAAAGATTTATTTTAGGATGGAGAGTATGAAAGATGCAGATGCCACACTCCAGAGATATTGAGGGGTTATTTATTCTTGACTCTTTTCTGCGAAGACTCCATAAAGCAAGGACAATCAAACCAAGTCAACTTAATGCAACCAATGGCTTTTTACGGTACTGTCTCTCAGCTCTTACCACCGATGTTGGGGCAGAAAAGCAAAAGGATTTCAGTGGCCAAGATGCCTTCCTTTTTGGTAAGTATGATGAAGAAAGCTGCGGCCTGGAACAGAATCTTTTCCAATGAAGATTTGACAATAATTTAAATCAGGTAAACCACTCAAGGTTATACTTCATACAGAGAAAAGAAGGAGTATTCTGTTTCTTGTCAGCCTCTGAGTAGTAGGCGGGACAAAAGTTTGTGTATTTTTTGATTTCAGCAATATCCATTTAAAATGATGACTGACTAGGGGTGGGGCTGAAGGTCAATGGGCTGTGGGAGACCCTCTCAAGAGTGAAGTTTCTTAGACACAAAGCAGAGTCAATTCTCCCCTCAGACCTCCAAACATTCAAAAAAAACACAAAGCTTGCATGGATGCGTGAGACAGTGAACTCCTGGCTCACGTTGGTGGGGAATGCCAACTACACCAGCCTCTCCGAAAAACAATATGGGCATTCCCAAAATACTAGAAATTGAGCTTCTGTACTACCCAGCACGCTTTCTGAAAGCCCTGGGACATATACCCAAAAACAAAATATGTGCAGTAAAGCACCTGGTAATCTCTATGTCACTATTCCGAACACTGTTCGTCACAGAGGCCAGAAAAACCAGAAACAACCCAAGTGTTTCAATTATGGCTTGACTGGATAAAGAAACTGTGGTACATCACACAATGGAATGCTAAGCAAAATTACAGGAAAATGAAATCATGAAATTCAAGTTTATGGGCATGCGGATGGAACATGATATAGCTGTGCTCACTAATAATGAATCAGCGAGAGAGGGACAGCATTTGCAAAACAGCGGTACCATATTCAGGACATTTTACCAAAAAATAGTATGCATGCCATACTACCTACAGACAATAGAGGGAAACTAGGGCAGAGATAACCTGGAGCAGGGTGTTATAGCTCTTTACCATGAGGTGGCTTGAGGCTACGTTGTGCATCAACAGAGAAAGGGATCCAGACAATGATGGCTGAAAAATACAGTTATGATCAAAGTTGTTCCTGAAAGAGGTAAGTGATATACATATCCCCTCTTCCAGGCTTATTGTAAGTTGTAACCTCTAAAAGAAAAAGGGATGGGAGGGGGGAGAGAGAGTGTGTGTAGAGCAAAAAAAAGTGGCAGAGAGAGAGAGTGAGAGAGGAAGTAAAACATTCAAGCCAAGGAGGTGAACTCACTGGGATAGGGGGGCAGATGTAAAACCAAACTTTAGTCATGGGGGAAATACACAATGAGAAGCGAATGTATGTTGTAACATTATATGACCGAACCCGATATCAATGAACAACTTCGTAACTGTTTACCCTCATATTATTCACTAAAAAAATTCTCTGAGCAATAAAGGTGAGAAAATGTTAATTTTCTGAGGGAAAATTCTGTAATGTGGAATAAAGCTGTGGCTCGCCAATAATAAAAACAGCTCACTATCACTGGTCACTATTCCACATTTATCATCATATTTGCTCGAGCGGGCATCCGTAATATCTTCCATGCTGTCCCAGTCTCATGTTGTTAGGAACCCGTAGCGGCATCCTACGCGTTCAGGAAACACACAAAGAGTTCGAACCATTGCTTGAAGGCGGAATGACCTAATATAAATGTTACTGGTATTTAACATATCAAATAGCGATTGACGAGTAGCTTAGAGCTCGCAGGTTTCTGGCGTGGTGGCATACTATTGTAGTCACCTCAAATAAAGCGATTTATTGATGAACCAATGCTACTAGTTGTAGTTTGAAATGGTTGCAGGCAGTCTGGTCTGCTGGTGGAGTTGTGATGCCGAGAGGGAAGTCCGCTGTGAAAAATGGCGGCTCATACATGGTTTGGGGGCTTGGTTCTTATGAGCCAAAGAAAAGCCTCAGCCGGGGTGGGGCAGGGCCAGCTTGAACCCCGCCATGCTCTCGGGGGACCATGAAAGTAAAGCCAAGCACAGGGAGAGCAAGTAAAGCAGTTTCTGCCCCATGTCTGAGAGTTGCAGAAACAGTGCGGAAGAAAGTTGTTCAAAGACCTGGTGAACAAAGGTCACCCGGCATGGAAGCTTAGTTGATCCAATGGTACTGCCCAATACCCAGCTCGTCCAGTCTAGTGTGCTTCTCAGTATTCTTTGAATTAGGTGAATCCTGAGCAACAAAGTCGCACATTCAATGAATGATCTTATTATTCATACGAATCGGAACAAAGACCAATGATAGTTGTGGATTTTAAACAAAAAATCAATATTGTGTATGCTTCCCTGCCCTATCAGAAGTCTCCTCACTGACTTCTTGTTGCAGTTCAGAAGCCAGATCATTGCTCTTCAAAGTCTTAGGATCACCAACAGTGAACCCAGTTAGCTGGGGTCAGGTAACCCATGCTCAGAGGCACCAGGCCATTTCAGTCCGTGCCCGCTTTAGATACAAATTTCCCAACTGAATCACAACTGAAAGCCCTCATGCTTCTCCAATGCGCCCCAAGGGTGATGCCGAGCCCAGATAGCCTTCCTCTCCACAGGGTTTTGAATTTTTCTTGGAACTTGTAATCCCACCAGCCTCTGTGAAACTCAAGCTCTCCTTCCTCATGGCTAACACTCTTGACTTACTAATATGATCATTCCCCCCCATCGCTTAAATACCCTCAATGAGAACTTTATCTCTTTCTGAGTCCCAGAGTGAAATTGCAGGCTTCCCACAAACACTCCTAAAGGCTACAGCAGTGAGCATCCTGGCCCACTTTGGGCAGGAATGCAAGCCGCCCACCATCTGGTTTGTAATGGCTTTTTGGTTACAACTTTTTTTTCAAATGCCTAGTCTTCTAGGTAAGAGTGTTCTTAGAGTCTTTAGCCCCTGCTTGGAACAGTGGTGTGATTAGATGTTATTGCCTGACATCACCACAGATGCAGGCATCAGAGCTAATGTTCCTAACACTTATGTACCAACAGTAAACGTAAGTTTAAGAGAATCTCTCTTACTCTAGACTCAGATGTTTGCTCCCAGATCCATAGTTCTTAACTCTTTCCATAGAACTCCCACCTGTTGGAGAAATTTTCTGTTGCCTTTTGCTGAAAGGGATTTTATTCCGTGCATCTAGAGTGATCAGGAAATACCCACCAGCCCAGGGCAGACAGTTTATGAGAGGAGGTGGAAAGAGAAAGCATGACATCATTTTGCAGTCTATTGAGTACACTGCCAAATCTATTACAGGTAAAATGCATTCTCTGGATGGTTGGACCCCTTGTATGCCCCGACATTATGTCACTGTAAACTCTGAAAGTAGTCCTTCATTTTGAGTTATGCTGCATGTTGGAAGTATAGAGTTTTTAAATTTCAATCTCCAAAACAGGTAGTCAATCAGGACATAGAAGGAGCTGGCTGAGGTGGGGCTTTGAATATAGGTACAAGGCCCTAAGCCCATTAGAGAGAGGTGGAGGTGCCAGTTTCTTATCCGTTTTTTGGGCCAGTCCCCAAGAACTGAGATCTTCCCAATCTCCTTCTAAGTGGCGAGTTCCTGAGACCCGCCTCTCTCCCAGTTATGGAATTCCCCAGGTCATGTCGGGCTGTGAAGTGCTGTGGTCAGGCTTAGTAGGCACCTCAGGGCTGTGACAGGGGGCAGAAACAGAGGTCTTGGCTGTGAACTCATTACATAACTCTGTGGATAGGCTGGGCTTGGATGTCCAGAAAGTGATGTAATACGGAACCCAGACTCTCACCCTAGGTGATGGCTGGAGAGTAGGAAACCTTGAACTATATAGTAGCCCAGGAACTGCTGGGGTACAGCTGGTTAGGAAGTCTCAGCTACATGCAGGAGTTACAGGATCTTTGCCCATGGGTCATTATGTCACTCACAAAAGCTCAGACAAGACAGAGAAGACAGCTGCAGAGGGAAGGACCAGTGGCATCGTTCCACGAGGTGAGTAGACTCCGTAGGGACAGGACAGGGAAGTCATTCTCCTGACCAAAGCAAAGTATTGTGTTCATGGTTCAGGGACATCTTTCACGGTAATAGAAAACCCAAGCACCTGTGAGGTAACTGCAACCATTGCACAAATAAAAACCCTAGTTTCTTTCTTCTTCCAGGTTGTGTGAGCGCAATCTTTTTATACAAATTCTCTACTGAACCATTGTTATCAGGAAGATGAAAGGCGCTTTCGCATTAGCAATTTGAGGAACCCAGGTCACCATTAGCATTCGCTCTGGGCCCAGGCTATATTGGAAGCTCAAGAGTCACCTCAAAGCTTGAGAGGCCTCAGAGTTCATCCCTGCTGCTGCAACAAACTGCACCAACGCTATTTCAGATTGTTATCTTCAGAAAGCTCTGCTGGTGCTGGGATCCCAGGCACCTCAGAGAATGCCTTTGCCTGGTGCGCTGTGACCAGGTAAAGAAGATAGCTCGCAAGTAAAACAGATTTTGCTCCCTCCACCCCTCCTTGGTAAGCAACCCCAAAAACAAAAAAATGTGTGAAAGTTCTGCCACCAAATGCAGGAGCACAACTGTGATCCCCAGCAGTACAACTGATGTTGGACCAGACAGCACCACTAGCAGTGGTTTATCAGCGCTGGTCTGAGCACCAACAGCCACAAGAGGAAGTGGTGAAATAGACTGGTAGCTCTTTGGATTCAAGTTGTACAGGCCAGCAGCAAAATCGCGCGCTGAGCATCCCGTGTTCATCCCTAGTACATTGGGACCAGGTGACCTTCCGCCTCGGGGAGTTCTTTATGCGCGAGTATCCCAGAAAAGACACGATACCCCTGTAATCAGTACTACATTACTTACATACATTGAACCTTAGATGGTAGTACATCCTCGGGTGTCTATTTCAGAGGCAGAGGGTCACTATCCTGTCAGAGCCCCTGGGCGAATAGTAAGATAGTAGCGGCAGAAGACACAGGACCCAGCCTGCTTCCAGTGGAAAAGGTATTTGCTAACCCCGAGATGTAATATCATTGACTCGCAGTAGATATTCCCAAGGTCACCACTCTTGGTCATCACATATACTGGATTGAGCTGGACTGAGATGCAACGCAGTGGCAGGTCAGATTCATCAATGCTGTTCTTATTTTGTAGCGTTTGCTCTCTGCTCGCTGCTTACTGTCTCTCTCCTCCTCCTCCTCTCCTCTTCCTCTCTCTTTTCTCTTCCTCCTCCTCCTCTTCTCCTCCTCTCCTTCCTGACTCTCCTTCCACACCACCCTCTCCCACTTGGAAAGATAACAGACCCAGGGGGAAAAATGCTTCAAACAAAAAAGATAGTACTTAATCAATTATTAAAGACAGAATCTGTTCACCAGGTAAAATTAAATTAAAAAACATGGAATCTTAAGACAATGAGGACCTGAAAGCAGGGGGAATCCCTGGTGCTTCAGGAACAAGTGGGGGAAGGGTTCAGGCTTAGCAAGCATCCATACTCAGATTTTCATCAAGGGACACTGAGCTGACCATGAATCACGTACGTGAGGCACCCAGTGTGAGCACCGACCGCCACTCGTTCTGGTGCAACAGCGGGTGCAGGGCGCAGATCTCTCCTGTATAAGGAAGATCGCAATATTGAAGGATCCAAATTCTGACAATAAGTTAGAAAATGAAAATATTAGATTAGAACCCTGAGTACTGAAAGTAGTGGTTAAAGGATATATCAAACCCAGTGTTCGTATTAAAGCAAAACCACAATTCAAGAGGGAATGAGGGAGGGAGAAAGAGAGAGAGAGGTGCTGGGAAAACAAATACCTTCCATGGAGGCAGGTTGGGGTGAGGGGAGGAGAAAAACACACTGTGCCGAGAAAATGTGCACCGGTGGAGGGATAGGTGTTCGAACACTCCGCGATGTCTGAAACCTCAGTCAAAGATGAGAAGCTGCAGTGGTTTACTCCACCATTATGAGTCAACGTAATTTTTTAATAAATGGATCTTCTAGACCCTCTTTCAGTCACTAACCTGTCCCTCACCCCCACACCCTCATGTAATAGTAGATCCTACATGAGTAGGGCTCTGGGATGTAAGCAATCCACAGACCTAAAAACATAAGTCGTAGCCCCCTCAGCATGTTAAGCTATGTGAAAACTGCAGTGGTCATTGATACCACTCTCTCGGGATATGTTACTCCCACAGATACAACAGGCGGCAAAGCAACCAGTGCCTTATTTCTAGCACAATATGGAGAGAGGTTATTTTTCCAGGAATGCACCGAAAATGCAACACAAAGCTGTAAAGAAAGTCTAGCTGGGGTGTAGGGTACTCTCCTTCATCAATCCCGGCGGCACCACCAGAAGTGATCCTGAGAGCGAGAAGTAAATTCTGAGGAATATGTAGAGTGCCTAGGGATGGTTCATAGTGCAAAAGCCCAGATCAATTCGCGAGTCCAATCTCTCCCCGGGCCTGGTGTTCTTCTGCATTGATAACAGCCCCAGGGGACCTGTAAAAACCTTTCAAACTCCATGAGTCCAATGTCTCGAAAGGGACAACAGGTTTAGGGAGTGCAGATCTCCAGCAAGTCAGGAGAACAAGTGGAGCAGGGCAGGGGGCTTAGCAAACATTCATTCCAGCCTCTTCTCATCAGGGACCGAGTCTAGAATCTTCCAGATCAGTCGCCAGTGTCACTTTTGGGAGCAGCACTTGTCCTACTGTGATAACTGTGCTCCAGATGCTGGTGTTAGAGTGTCTGTAACACGAGCGGTCACATCTGAAAACTTAAATGGATCTCCATAAACAGAATTTTTCTAGAGGGAACTCTTCTCAGCGCTTTCTGTTTCAAGCAAGAGGGCAAACAGAGGGTCATCATTGGTCAAATAGAACAGTACAATACTTCAAGCTTTCTCAAGTTATCCCGGTCTCAAAACTCCGTAGAGAAGTTTTTCTGGTGAATCTTTGAGTTCAAAAATAAAGGCAGACAGAAACATGGATTATGCCCCGTAACTGCACTACTGAAATGCTGGAGCCTATCAGAGATAGCCTAAGAAGTCAAAATTTATATTCGATAACAGAGTTTGCTAAGGACCAGAGATACTACAGGAGCTTAAGGCACTTGTCTTTGCGACACAATCAACACTGGCGTTTTACTCACCAGCATGTGTTCTCGATATCCCGTTGGAAGTCACTCCTGTTAACAGAGCCTCGCGAGCCTTGAGCACAAACTACAAACAACCCCAGAATTACTTTATTTTACTATCTCCTTCTTTTCATTGATTCACTTATGCAGTTCTTAATATCTAGTTGGCCATCTGTTCAGCAGAGGCCAAACCTGAGTCGAAAAGCACCCTAGTCAAGAGCATTTCTCTCACTTCCCTTGAATATAGAGTATTTTCAACTTTTCTAACTATTCCCGAGTTGAAAAATGTCACCTAGTTACCGAAAATTCAGGGACCTGAGTGACACCCGTCTGTATGTGTAGATTTATAGCAATTGTTTTTTAAAATATCATTTGTGGAAAAGATTTTTAAAAAATCACCATGTAATTTTTATCACATTGCAAAGTGAAAAGACACTTTTCTTTTTAAGAGGAAAACCCCGGCGTCCTCTGGGTCCTTCTGGTAAGAACAGAGGCCGCTCAAACAGAGTAGGGGTGTTCTCAGCAGCATATATAGATATTTCCCAGAAACCATAAAGAAGAGAGAAAAACTGGAAAATAAGCAAACTCCTTGAGGCAAACCAACGTAGTATGGGGAGGGTTATCAGGATCCTTGGGCTGCCTTTAGAACTGGGGGTTCTTATTTACTGGAATGAAAGAGATTGGGCTCAGAGCACATGTGATGCTGGCCTAGATTCTTGGTCCCAGCTTCCCTGAGACTAGCCCATTGTTCTCAACAGATCTGAGTCGATTCACCAGGTTAGGAACAGGACCTTCGCCATCCAGAAAAAAGAACCCTTTTCACCCTGGGAACTAGATCCATTAGTCTAATTCAATGCTTTGAGAAATGAACTCTTTGTGCAGACATGCTGGTTTCCATGGCGAACGGTCATCCAGGTTTGGGTCATGTTATCAGGCATCAAGGAGTCTCCACAGAACTAAAGGGGCCCAGGCCTGGTGTCTTCCCAGGAACAAATTTTTCTCTGCCCAGACCAGTGCCTTGGAGGAACTGACCGAGCAATCCGCCTGAACACCCCAAGTTTCTTGGCTTCCCTCCCAGGGGTACACCCCACAAATCCCAGTTTCTGGTCAAGCTGTGTTCTGCCTTCAGATAGATAAGAGCACCTTAGTATAGCCATACAAAGAGAGGATGTTTATTGCTGCACTGCGCTTTCTGAAATGGAGTTATACGTCAATCTGCTTATTAGCAACTGCTTAGAGAGTACCTAGGAGATTGCAAAGCACAGTCCCAAGTACGTAATATGGTGTCACCTCAGAACAGTCCTATAAAACCAATGCTTCATAAAGAATAAAAATTTATGTCTATGGAGCTGAGAAAGTAAAGGCAGTATTGTAAAGCTACATGCATCAGATATATATTAGAACCCACCTTTCTCCTGATTTTACTCAAACCCAGCCCTTTCCATCACTCTCACTACTGCCTGCCTAGTGCCAGGTTATTTTGATCTTTTCTAGTAAGCGTCTAACTTGCCCACAAACCAGTTGTGTTTACAAGCCCTCCCCATTGCCTTCCACCTCCCGCTAACTTTTAAAGCATTCTTGCTGCATAGATATTTTCTTCCTCTTGGTTACCACTTGAACTATCGTAACCTTTTCCATCTTTTTCTCAGTAGAGTCTCAAATGGAAAATATTTGTCTTAATAAGACTAACACACTTTTTAAAATTATAAAGCCAACACTGCCAACATACCCCTAAGATCAGGGTCTTTGGGATGCCTCATGCAGACTTCTTGCAATTTGGCAATTATCTTTGAGTCATTTGAAGGAAGCAGTAGAGGAGTGAAAACAGAGGAAAGATAAGGAAAAACAATAATAATAAAAATGGTCTTAAAATAATTAAACCATGATATATCAATAT
>JAJIBD010009949.1:0-48236 GCA_021461705.1 Cryptotis parvus | reverse complement strand
GTGCAGCCCTGAGGACTCCCAAGCACTGGCAGGGGGTACCAGGGAATCCCAGCAACGAATCCTGGGTCCTGAGATGGAAACTCCTCCCTGATTGGCTGAGCAGCATAGGATGTGAGGGCTCTAGGCCTCCTTAGCACCACTTGGGAGGTCAAAAACAAACCAAAGAATTGAACAAAAAGACTTTTTAAGTGAAATAACCAACTGGAGTGAGGGAAAAATATATCTGATAAAGGACTTTTTTTTTTTTTTTTGCTTTTTGGTCACATCCGGCAATGCTCAGGGGTTACTCCTGTCTCTGTACTCAGGAATTACTCCTGGCAGTGCTTGTGGGACCATATGGGATGCCGGGGGATCGAACCCGGGCCGCATGGGCCAGCCGTGTGCAAGGCAAACGCCCTACCCGCTGGGCTATCGCTCCAGCCCCCCCAACTTATCGATAAAGGACTTGTGTCTGGAATAAGTAAATGATTACGTTATGACAATACTGAGAGCAAGTAATGAATACCTCACACTAACCATGATGTTGGTTATAATGAAAACTTCAGGAAAGTGGTGGACAGTCATGAAGAACGGAACCTCTCATACACTACCAGTGTTTGGGGCGGGGCGGCGGTTTGTGAAATTGTGCAGCCAAAGCAGATGAACAGCTTCTCAGAAAATTAAAATGTAGTCATCATATGACCGAGCAATTCTATTCCTACCTAAAAGAACTGAAAACAGGTACTGGAGAGATATTACAGGAATAAGGTTCTGCTTCCTTGCATGCAGCTGACATGACTTCAGTCCCCAGTATCCCATATGGTCTCCTGGGCACCACCAGGAGTGATCCCTGAGCACAGAACCAGGACTGAGCCCTGAGCACTGCCCAATGTGGCCCAACAACCAAAAAATATTTCAAAGGAACAACCCAAATGTCTATTGACAGGTGAGTGGGTGGAAAATATGAATGAATGGTAATGTATATTCAATGGGATGCGGTCACATTTATGCCACATGTCTTGTCAAACACTGTTACACTGATATACCAATAGCATACTACATTTGATGGAAACTAGAAGGCAACCAGTAACAAAATATATACACACAATGTTTATCCTGTAACAACATACCAGTAATTTCTTACACAAGGGCTTAATAGTCCCATGGTGAGATTGAACAGTTTGCTAACTTTCTAATGTTTTCTACTAAAGAAAACATTTCTTAATCATTTTAGCCAGTTATCTATAAAAAACTATAAAATAAATTACTGAAGGTGTGCGATAGGGGGCAGGCTTAAGCGGTGGCTGAAAAAGTTGGAAATAATGGTGGTGGGACAGGTGTTGAATATTGAATGTCTAACAGGAACAACTTTATTTAAAAAATTGAGTAGAAGTCCACTAAATTCAATAAGTGAAAGCAATAATACAGATGGTTCAATTTGCTTATGACAGTAAAAAGGTCATGACTTTAGCAACACCATTATGAGGTATATGTTGCAATACACAATACAAGAATAGATTAATCAGTGCCAGCTAGGGGAGCGATTTGGGGATGGATGGGAAAATGGGGTCTTTGGTGGTGGTAGGAGGAGCACTCATGGTGGGACTGGTGTTGGAATAGTGAACACGAGACAACTGTATTGTGAACAACTTTGTAAGTCATAGTATTTAAATAATTTTTTAAACTGTCCCCAAAAGTGGGTCAAAGAAATAGAATAGTGGATCGAGCACTTAGCTTGCAAGTGATCAACCTGGGTTCTATCCTTGGCCTGTCAAATGGTTCCCGGGCCTGCCAGGAGGCGATCCCTGAGCTCAGAGCCAGGGGTTAAGCCCTGAGTACTGCTGTGTGTGAACCAATCACAAAACATGAAACACACAGAAGAAAGCGATCACAAAAAATATCCCCGATGGACCAATCTTGCACTGACATAAACATCTAGAGTCCACAGCCACGAACTCGAAGACCCCTCACGGGGGTGATGTTTAACGGGAAGGATGTCCAGATTACGGAAAAGCTCAAGAGAGCTGCTTCAGACACTAGAAATGCATTAACCACCATTACACTGGGCATTTCAGGATAGTTCAGATGGTAAATTCCATGACCTAGGTCCTTGTTTTATGAAAAAAGAGGGTAGAAGTCTGGGGGTGGGGCCGGGCGATAGCCCAGTGGGTAGGGTGTTTGCCTTGCACGCGGCAGGCCCATGCCGGCCTGGGTTCAATCCCGGCACCCCATATGGTCCCCCGAGCACCGCCAGGAGTAATTTCTGAGTGCAGAGCCAGGAGTAACCCCTGAGCATTGCTGGGTGTGACCCAAAAAGGAAAAAAAAAAAGAAGAAGTCTGGGGGAGGCTCAAAGGACTGGAGCACGTCCCTCGTGTGCAGGAGCCCAGATTACTCCCTGGTGCCACATGACCCCCTGAGCACTGCCAGGATCCTTTGGATGTGGTCCTAAAACTTAAGGAAAAGGGGGAAATAGGATTTTTTTTAAAAATACATCATTTACTTGCCCACAAGAAAGAATCCCAAAAAAAAATCACAAAATATCAATATTACATGGACTCTGATCTCTACCCACATGGTAATTAATTTAGAAATAAACTACATCAATAAACCCATATGTTTAGAAATTGTTTTAAGCTGTAGAATAATTTATTCATTAAAGAGAAAATACAAGTAAATTGTGTGTCTGCAAATATATTTTGGAACAAAATGTAAAAAGCATGGTGTTTTGTGAAAATGGCATTTATGGTTCAGTTTATAACCATGCACATATTTAAACCAGACATTTAAAGTTAATAAGTACATTAATGATAAAATACAGCATATTAATAACCTATTACTCTTCACCCCTCTCCAGTTTCCCTAATTAGACAATTAAATAGATATGGGGGGGGGCACAGTGGTAGAGTATGTGCCTTACATGTGTGAGACCCTGGATTCAACCCACAGCACTTAAAGTAGGGATTAAATCTCAGTTAGAGACCCCTGCAATAGTCTGGCCAGTTCTTTAGTCCTACAGCCATTCCCTGCCAGGATCTCAAATACTCCAGCTGATTTATTGCGGAGGGCAGGGGTATACCCCATGGACTCAGGGGGCCATATTCAGTGATGGGAATTGAACAAGGTCAGCCACATTTAATGCAAGTGACAATGCATTCCTGTTCTCTCTCTCTCTCTCTCTCTCTCTCTCTCTCTATCTTAAAGATAATGGAAAAAATTGTTTTAGGACCATTGCATTGTTTTTAGCAATGCTCAGGGGTTAATTTTGGCTCTGCACTCTAGAATCACTCCTGGTGGTGATCAGGGGACCACATGGGATGCCAGGGATTGAACCTTGATTGGACACATGCAAGACCAGTGCCCTACCCACTGTCCTATACGGTACATTCTATTGCCCACTATCAGCCCTGAGCACTCACTGGTGCGCACCTTCCCCACCCCCAGAAAAAAATTTAAAACATTTTTAAGGCAATTGATCAAAGAAGTCATAAAAGATTTCCCCAAACAAAAAATGAGTTTCCAGACTGAGATGGCATTTCTAAACAGTGTAAATAAATAAGGTCTTGAGAGCTATAAGAAAAAGCAAAAGGTCCCCCCTGAGTCCTACGGGGTGTACCCTGCCCTCCGCAATAAATCAGCTGGAGTATTTGAGTTCCTGGTGGGGGAATGACTGGGGCATCTCACTATAGGACTAGAGAAGAACTGGCCAGACTATTGCGGGGGTCTCTGTGATTTCACCCCCACTTTAAGTGCTGTGGATAACTGATAATGGAGCACGTCTCCTGAGTTTTCATTTCTTTTCCTTACTTTTTTCCTTGGGTCACACCGAGCTATGCTCAGGGTTACTCCTGGCTCTACACTCAGGAATTATTCCTGGCGGTGCTCGGAGGACTCTATGGGATGCCAGTGATTGAATGCAGGTCAGCCGCGTACAAATACCCTACCCGCTGTACTATCGCTCCGGCCCCTGTCTCCTGAGTTTTGAGGGGGAAATAATTGCCTGCCTAGAATTCTGCACTCAGCCAAAATAGTGTGAAGTTTAGTCGCCCACTTGAGGGTGAGATCCCACAGAGCACGCCAATGAGAAAGCACAGAGGCAAGCGGAGGGCAGAGACACTGCACCAGTAGGGAGCAGGGACACCTACGGAAGGCGGGACAGGACCCCTGGAAGGTCTCCTGGACGGTCCAGAGCAGAGCAGGTGAGTTCTGAACCAGAGACAGGCGCAGCCTGTGGCCCGGTGTCAGGACGGAAGAGGCTGGTGCGGACTCACACCTGGGGGGTGCTACCCAAGCGTGGCCCTCACCCGTGAGAATAGAGCGCTGAAGACAGCTCGCGATGAGGATTCGCCAGACAGTCATGGGCTCTCTCAGTTCACAGGTCCTTCACACACGTATGATGTAGCGTTTGCAGAAGTTTCCACCACATACCAACAGAGTGCTGGGCTGGAACATGGCAGTTTAGTCCAATGGCCGGATTGCCTTCACCAGCCCAGGGACCCTCTCGGGGAGCTCTCTCCTGTGTCCTCTCTCGAGCCCTCTCCTTTCTGGACCCAAACTGACTTCTTTCTCTGAAATTGGCTTCCTAGGTTTTTCAGGGAGCTGGATGGAGGCCCCCCCCAATCTAAGTGACTTTTTTTTAAATTTGGGTCACAATGGATCACTTGATCACTTGAATCCTGTTATTCATCGATTTGCTCGAGCGGGCGCCAGTAACATTTCCATTTGACCCTATCATGTGCCAATGTAGCCCAATGGCATCTGGTTGATTCAGGAATATCAAGAGCCTCAAACCGTTCCTTCAGAGTCTTGACAAGGAAGTCTGACCATCTTGTAGGTGGGCGGCCATGTGATCTTTTGACATCCCGTGGGATCCAGTCGGTAATGGCTCTAGTCCAGCGGTCATCTCCAAAACGCATTACATGTCCAGCCCATCTGATTTTCGATGCTTTGGCAAACAAGACAGCGTCCCTGATTCTGGAATAGCGACAGAGGACAGAGCTCCAGATTCCTTCTCTCACTTGAGTGAGGCGTGATATTTCAAGCATAGCTCTTTCGATTCCTCTCTGGGAGACCCGAATAGCATTCTCATCTTGCTTTCGTAGGGCCCAGGTCTCTGAGGCGTATGTTAATGCAGGGAGAACGGTGGAGTCCAAGAGATGTGCCCGGAGCCGGAGGTTCTTTGTCCTTTTAGCTATTTCTTCGATGCCTTTGAAGGCATTCCATGCCGCTCTCTTCCTCCTGCGCAGCTCAGGTTTTAGGTCATTCATCATGTTGACTTCTCGACCTAGGTACACATAACTGCTGCATTCAGAGATGTCTGTTCCATTGAGAGTGAATGGGGCCTCTGGAACTAGTTCATTTTTCATAAACATAGTTTTCTTTAGATTCAGCTGTAGACCTATCTTTCCACATTCTCGGTCGAAGTCAGCCAGCATTTGTGCCACTTGGCTAATGTTTGGTGTTATAAGAACGATGTCATCAGCGAAGCGGAGGTGGTTTAGTTGCCCACCATCTATCTTCACTCCCATTCCTTCCCATTCTAATTGTCGCATGATGTTCTCGAGGGTGGCGCTGAAGAGTTTTGGTGAAATGGTATCACCCTGCCGAACCCCTCTTTTGGCATCAATGATCACTTCCTTGTAGAATGGTGAGATCCTAGTGGTGAATCCGTAATACAGCTCATGAAGGATCTTGATGTATTGGGTTTGAACACCCTGTTTGGCTAGGGCTTCAATGACTGCTTTAGTCTCCACAGAATCAAAGGCTTTCTTTAAATCAATGAACGTGAGACAGAGCGGCATCTTGTACTCCCTACAAACCTCAATGAGCTTGGTTACCGTGTGGATATGGTCGATTGTGCTGAATCCTTTCCGGAAGCCAGCTTGCTGGCATGGTTGTCCTTCATCTAGTGTTCTGCCAATCCTGTTCAGGATGACTCGAGTGAACAGCTTGTAGATGACGGACAACAGGAAGATGGGGCGATAGTTGCCTATGTCGTGAATGTCTCCCTTCTTGAACAGTAGAACTGTCCTGCTGGTCTTCCATTGGGAGGGCACCTTGCATTCGTACAGGTAGCATGTGAAGAGCCGAGCTAGTGTATTGATGAGTACTGACGGCAGATTCTTCAGGTGTTCGGGTCTGACTTTGTCTGGGCCTGGTGCTGTTCCCTTCTTTACCGACGAGATGGCATGTCGGATTTCAGAAGGGAGAACGTTGGGAAGACATATCCATCCTGTGGAATTTGGTATGTGGGCAGGTGGACGTGGTTATCAAAGAGATCTGAGTAGAAGTCATGGATAATCTTCTCCATTGCCTTTCTGGAAGATGTGATAGATCCATCAGGGCATCGGAGGGCAGTCATCTTGGTCTTACGGTTGGCGAAGGACAGGCAGGCGGTGCGAATGCTTTTTCCCGGCTTCTGCTGCATCTTCTAGTATTTCTGCTCTTCTGTCTTTGAGGTCTTCCTTTATCGCTTCTCTGCACCGCTTTGCAAACTTGGACATTAGCATTTGGTCACCTGAGGCTCGCGCCTTGCCACGTTGGCGAATGGGCTCGAGAGTTTCTGAAGACAGGCGTCCTTTTGTGTCTTTCTCTCTCTCGGCATTCTTCGCACAATCACAGAGGTGCTGAACCAGTCAGTTGTATTCTTCATCGATGTCGTCAATGATGGTATCTTCCCATGTTGCTGCAATGGTGCCAAAGAGTTCCCAGTTGGTGGTCATTCTGGGAGTTCTCTTCTTAAACTTTGCAGCCTTTTTCCCCCGTTGTGGGAAGTAGAATTTTGCATGAAGGAGACGGTGGTCCGATCATGTTTGGAATTTGGGGACGACAGCAACATCGGTCAGACAAAACCATTGATTGAAGATGATGTGGTCAATTTCATTGTGAAACTGTCCACCAGGAGATTCCCATGTCCAACGTTTCGCTTCAGCCTTCTGGAACTGTGAGTTCCCATGAATGGTCTTGGTGGACATGATGAACTCAGATAGTCTCTCACCCTGTTCGTTCCATTCTAGGCCATGGGTCCTATGTGGAGTTCTTCGGCCGATCTTCTCGGTCCTATCTTGGCATTAAAATCACCAACTATGATCTTGTAGAAGGTGTGATCTTTTTTATAGAACTCCTCCAGTTCCATGTAGAATTTCTCAATTTCATCTTCCTTGTATGTGGTTGTTGGTGCGTAGACAACGAAGATAGAAATTGCTGGCAGTGGGCCACATCTCTTCAAGTGTAATCGTCCTATCCGGTTTGTTAGGCATTTAAATGAATCAATGTTGACGGCCATGTTCGTGTTGACAAGGACACCAATGCCATCGATGCCTCTTTTCGTCGCATGTTCCAAGGAACAATTCTTCTCCGGTGTCAAATACAGTGTGATGTGACTGACGCCTCCTCGTCTTAGTCAGACCAATGATGTCGTACTTGATCTTTTGCACTTGCACCATCAGATCCTCGATATATGCTTCCGATGCCAGCGTATGTGAATTAAAAGTACAGACAGTCATTTTAGTCCTTCTTCGTTTTGGTAGCCTAGGTTGGCCGAGAAATTTTATCAGGCACTGCTTATTTGCCTTTCTTACTGCTGCCATATTAAGGGCTCTTTCAGGGTCAGGAAAATAAACATTTTTGTTACTGGTTTTGGCATATCGAACACGCATTGAACAGCTTGCCAGGCTCTGCCGTGCGGGCACTATACTTCTCATTACCTTGTGGGGCTCTCTCAGGGGGTGGGTAGAATATTCGTAGTAATTTGGAGGTAAATTGCGCTGCCGCACAGTGGCCGCGCCGAAGGGAAAAGCTGGTTTCTGCTCTGCCGGGTGTATCTGTGTCTGTGGCTCCGAGCATTCCTGGGCTTGAAATACTCTCCTATGAGGGGCGGGTCTCTGCAGGGTGGGTCCTTGTAGGCTGGGTTTCTGAGCCTGCAATGGAGGTGCTCAGAATTTACTCCTGGCTCTACACTCAGGGATCACTCCTGGAGGTGCTTGTGGTACATATAAGATGCTGGGGATTGAACTTGGGTTGTCCACAAGGCAAAATGCCTTAGCCATTGTACTATTGCTTCAGCCCTCTCAGTCACTCAGTGACTGGGGTTCTATGCTCAAGGCTGTCCTTGCAGCTTCTCAGGTCCAGGGGTATTTAGGGCCACCAGGGCTACATCTGGCTCCGCTCAGGAGGCTTGTGTGGCACCAGGGATCAAGCCCAGGTTCTTATGTATGCGAGGTGCACACCTCTGGCCCCTAAACTATCTCCCCTAGACCGCTGTCCTAGCTCTCCTGCCTAGAGAATCACAGACTCGGCTCTCATCTCATTGTGTATGACCTCGGCCCTTTGCCTCACTCCAAGTTCCCTCAAAGTGTTCAGATACCCCAGCCCTGACCAACAGTGCCTGCCCTGACTGCTGACTCCATATGTCTGGGGAGGGGACTGAGAACGCTGAGAATCACAGCTCTGAGCACACAGTCCTGGTACCTTGGAACTGGGACACTCTCCTCTTCAGAGATTTCACCCCCGGCATAAAGGTGGCACCAAGGGCTTTGGAATAAAAAATAGTACAGCAGGTAGGGCATTTGCTTGCTTGTGCCCACCCAGGTCCCACAAGACCTGCCAAGAGTGACCTCGTATTTCATCCTCACATGACATGGCCCCAGAACCAATTTTGCCCTGGTGCCTCCCAAACACTGCTGGAACCTGAGACTGGAGGTATATAGCCCCCACCACAATAACAAAATAAGTCAATGATGATGATGGAGAAGAAGAAGAAGAAGGAGGAGGAGGAGGAGGAGGAGGAGGAGGAAGAGGAGGAAGAGGAGGAAGAAGGAGAAGGAGAAGGGAGAAGAAAACAAATTCAGATTAGAAAGTCTAGCAATGCTTGGGTGCAGAAAGGGACTGAGTGGAAAAGACCTAAAAAAATGCCCTCGGGAGTGAAAGGTAAATCTTTGAGCAGGAGGATTGGGGTGGGGCACACCAGGCAGTGCTCAGGAACAGTTCCCAGCTCTGCATTTGACTGTTGTCCCTGGTGGTGTTTGGGGGACCACGGTTGTGCTGGAGACTGCATGTATACAAAATCTGCTCTCAGCCCTTCCCTGCTCTCTCCTGTAGGTCGCTTTTGTTGGGGGAGTGGCTGGGGACCACATTCAGTGATGCTCTGGGGCTGTTCCAGCAGAGCCCCAGAACCTCCAGCATCACAGGGACAAGAATGACCCCAGCAGGCCTGTGAAGGTGGCTACAGACTCACCTGGCCTGGCCTGGCTCGCTCTGAAGTGGGTTCTCAGAGGGCTACCGAGACCCAGCGGCTGTGTAGATGTGGAGGGGCGCGGCTCCCCAACACTCCCCCTTCTCCTCTCTCGCGCTTTCAACAACTTTGCTCCCTCTCTGCTCTTCCACCCCCGTTTCTGCACCATGTCTGTCTGGACCAGCTGCCTGAGCCAGTCCAGCCAGCCAGCGCCCTGGGAGCCCGGCCTCCTGCCTCGGGTACAGGGGAATGAAGCGCTTCCTCCAGGCCACCGCCGCCTTAGGAAGGAGTTTCTGGGGCAGCTTTCTCCCAGACGTGAGCCAGGCGTGGAAGGTGTTCCCGCCTGCTGCTATATGTCAGTAGCTCATGGTAACGTCACAACTCCTTTGTGCTTGGGGGTGGGGGTGGAGGCTGGTTTCCCAGTTTCGCAGCCCCAGAGTCACAGCCAACCGGGGCTGTAGTTCAATGCAAGGGCCTGATCCTATGAGACTGCTTGGTTCTACCAGCCATCCAGGGCCATACCTGGCAGTGCTTAGGGTAACGCAGTGCTGGGGTCCAGGGCACGCCCTGCGCAATCTCCCAGCCTGTTATGGCATCTTAACCTAAGGTTGGAGTAGAACTGAAACCCCTTTATCTGTTGCAGGGTGAGATCAAGGTCTGTTCTTCTCCAGAATGAAAGGTTTTGTGCTTCCTCCAAGAGGGTAAAATTGCGTTCTGGGGGTGAGGATGCGGGGCGGGGGCATGCACCTATCTGTGCTCAAGGATTAATTCTGGCTCTGAGATCAGAGGTCACTCCTGAAGGTACTTGGTAGCCATATGCAGTGGCAGGGATCAAACCAGGTTATCTGTGTGCAAGGCCAGTGCCTGAACCCTTAAGCTGTGTCTAAAGCCCAAAAAGGAAAAGATTAAGTTACCCCTTTAGTCCGAGCTCTCATTCACGCAGCCCAGTCAGCCCACAAACTCTCATTCACGCAGCCCAATTCTCCCATGGTTCATATTTTCAGCCTGGAGAAGCTAGAGCTAGTGTGGAGGGTCAGGGAAACTTAAGTCAGAAGCCATCACCTTGGAGTTCCTGCGTTCACTTTCCCGGCTCTACTTCTCAGTTCCCACAGTCCTGGGTCGCACAGATGGCCCCTGGCCATGGTGATACTCACAGAGGCCTCCAGGTGGCGCTTTAAGCTCATCTGTGACTTAGGCTTTGGCGGAAGGAATTCAAGACAACTTAACCCAGGAGACTGGTTATGGTGCTCTAAAGGCAGATAATAACCAGGTTACATCTGCCTTATGCCAGCTCCCAGGACCTCTCCTGATCTGCTCAGCCTCCTCCAGGTATGAGCTCATAGGGACTATGGAGGCCTTTCTACCCAGAGTTCCTGGGAAACCATTTCTTTCCAATCTTAGGGTTAAGGCTGAGGCCAGGGTTGGGAGGTAGCTCAAGTGGCAGAGCACATGCCAACATATATGCCAGGCCTGAGTCTGGTATCCGGTATCACAAAGCTATATGTGCTGGTGGGCATAGACCTCCTTCAGCAACGCTTGGAGTGGTCCGTAGGCCCCCTAAGCCCTGCTTGAAAGGTCTAGGAATAACACTTGTCACTTGTCTTCCCATTGTTCATCGATTTGCTCGAGCAGATGCCAGTAACCTCTCCATTCATTGGGAATGAGGTCCATTATTGTTACTGTCTTTGGCATATCAAATACACCATGGGTAGCTTGCCAGGCTCTGCTGTGGCTCTGGGTTCATCCCAGGGGCCCAACTAATAGAATAAAATGACAGGTTGATTAAACAGATTAGGTAAATTAAGATAATTGCTAAAAAAATCAAATTCCAGGGGCCGAACGGTATAACAGCAGGGAGGCATTTGCTTGCACGCTGCCAACCAAGGTTTGATCCCCAGCATCCCATATAGTACCCCAAGCATGGCCAGGAATAATTCCTGAATGCAGAGCCAGGATTATCTCCTGGGAATTGATGGGTGTGACCCAAAAAAGCAAGAAAAAAAAATCAAATTCCATTAAATGTATTTATCTAGCAACTATAGGCTTACTCACCTGTGTCTCCACCTGCCAATTTACATACGTGGGAATAAATCCCTGGTGTACATTAGATGTCACCCAATAGAACCAAAGTTAGCTCCTGCACTGAAAGGTGAGTTGGGGGGAATTATATATATATATATATATATATATTTTTTTTTTTGCTCTTAGGGTCACACTCCGCTGATGTTCAGGGTTACTTTCGGCTCTGCATTCAGGAATTACTTCTGGAGGTGTTCAGGGGACTATATGGGATGCTGGGGATAGAACCTGTGTTGGCTGCATGCAAGACAAATGCCTTATTTGATGTACTATCTCCAGCCCCAAAGAGTCATATTTAAATTAAAAAAAAAAGAAAGAAGTTACCAAACAGAAAGTGTAGAAAGCAAGGGATTGTGGAATAAGTCTGGGTTTGATTGTTGGCTTCAGGGTCAAAATGCAATACTGCTGTCCACTAGCTATGTGACCTTAAGCAAGTTAACTTCTCTAGACCTCTGTCATTCGCTGTGAACATGGGCATGAGTCCACCCACTGAAGCTGACAGGGAGGTAGAGGAGGGTTCACTTTTCCCAGCCGGCTGTATGCAGTAGGAGCAGAGTGAGTGATTAAGTTCACTGAACTATCTCCCCTAGCCCAACACTTCACAGCTTTGGTTTTGTTTGTTTGTGGCAACTTTGACTCAGTGCTTGGGAGCTGCTCCCAACAGTGCTCTGGGACTGTGTGGTGCTAGAAATAACCCTGGGCTCCTGTGTGCGAAACATGCCCTCAGCCTGATGAGTTCCCTCCCGAGATCCCAACACTGTACATTTTAAATCAAAACCCTAACTGATGCCATTTTGGTTGAATATCAACATACCAAGCATTGGTACCCACAGTATGAATTCTGACATAAATGCTAAGGTCTTTACGATTGTTTTTAACTCTTTGCCGATGGAGAAACAGTTTCCCTGTCTGTGGAGGGCTAGTGAAAGAGAGATTTAGGATTCCAGCTCCTCCAGGTCATTGCCAATCCATCTCCTGAGCTCTGGCTTCTGGCCACTGATGTTTGAGTGGAGAGATGTGATAGGTGACCCCTGTGCGGCAGGCACCGACCACGCAGGTACAAAGCAAGAGGGTGGAAAAAGATCCCCAGGCAAGGAGTTAGTTCAAAGAACTAGAGCTGCTAAAGCCTGTACTTTCACCCTGCCCAGCCCTGCAGGCCCCGACAGCATGGATGGGGCACATGGGGCTGGCCTCAAAGAGCCGTCCAGCCCGAGAAGCATTCCTTATCACCATCTCCCTGAGCCTTTGTTCAACTTCTCCTTCATTTTTTCTCATCTTCCTCCTCTTCCTCATCCTCCTCCTCTTCTCTCTCCTTTTTCTTTTTTGAAGGGCCACACCCAGCAGTGCTCAGGGCTATGCTTTGCTCTGTGCTCAGGGTTCACACCTCATGGACTCTTGGGGACCATATTGAGTGTTGGGTATCAGACACAGGTTGGCCACGTGCAAGGCAAGCACCCTACCCACTAGGCTATATTATACCTCTGGGCCCTTATTATTTTTTATAGGGACCACACCTAGCAGTGCTAGGGGCTGGAGCCACTCCCTGAAGAGCTTGACTTAGGGCCAGCAGGTGATGCTTTACGAAGCCACACCCAGCAGTGCTGGAGCAGGGAGTCAGGTGGGCCCTGCACAGCTGGGCATGTGCACGGGTCACCTCTTGAACCATTTGCCCTGCCTCCTGGGCTAGATGTTAGATTAGAACATGCAGAGCTGCCCTGACCAGCAGAGGCTGCGAAGCTGGTAACAGTTACCGACCATGTTCATTATTCATTTGAAAAGAGCTAAAAAGTAGAACAGGGCACTTGAGAGGGACCAGTTGCCACATGTAGGAAACCTCTGACGTGGTTTGGGAACAAGGCTCTCATACGAGCAATCTATCATTTTTCAGAGGAAGGAATTTTAATCACATGCCCTATCTGAAGTGCAGCTCTGCCCCTCCGCCCTGTTCCAGACGCATGCCCTTGTGCTCTCACTTCCTGCCTGCATGACCTCCACCATCACTGCTTCTCAGTCG
The DNA here is from genome assembly GCA_021461705.1 of Cryptotis parvus. Taxonomy (NCBI): domain Eukaryota; kingdom Metazoa; phylum Chordata; class Mammalia; order Eulipotyphla; family Soricidae; genus Cryptotis; species Cryptotis parvus. Next base: position 34,934 of record JAJIBD010009949.1, on the reverse strand, counting down.
TGGCTGTGACGCAGAAATGCCAGAACATAAATCCTGAGGCCGTTGACTCCTTTGTAGATATGAAGGGAGCGGGTTGCCCAGTTCCCGTAAACCACTGATTCGTCGCAGAAATTTCCTTCTGCAAGCACCCCTCTCTTTCTGAGAGTTGAGTAGGAGAGAGGGTCTTTTGTTTGTTGAGGGGAGCACACCTGGCAGTGCTCAGGGACTGCTCCTGACTCTTGCTCAGGAGTGGGCCCTGGCAGTGCTCAGGGGACCGTATGTGGTACCGGGATTCAAACTAGTCTCAGGGACCATAGCCATGTGCAAAGCCTGTGCCCTACTTCCTGCACTTCTCTGGCCTCCCTCTCTCTGTTTTTATTTGGGGTCACACCCAGCTGTATGTTACTCTTGGCTCTGCATCCAGGGGTCACTCCTAGCAGTAACTCGGGGGACCATATGGGATGCTGGGGATTGAACCAACTGCTCCTATGCAAGGCAAGCACCCTAAACGCTCCACCAAAGAGAAAGTGAGTGTCTCTTACTCACTTTGCCATCGGCCGTCTTCTCTTTCACTCTGAGAAAATGGGTTCAACAGGGGGTTGACACCAAGAGTTGGGGGTGAGAGTTCTGGGAGCTGTTCAGAGATTCCCAAGAGAATGCAAACCTGTGACTTCTCACTCCTGGACGCCCAAAGGGAGAACAGTACCTCCAGCTTGTCTCCAAGCCCAGTGGGATCTGGGACGGTCATGCAAAGGGCTCCATAGGAACGGGCAGGAGGATGATGGACATGGTGAATGGTGGAGGTCAGGAAGGAGAGTGGGAGGGGCCAGAGCGATAGCACAGCGGGAGGGCGTTTGCCTTGCACGAGACCTCTATCTTTCCCTTTTAGGTCACACCCAGTAATACTCAGGGATTATTCCTGCCTCTGCACTCAGGAATTACCCCTGGCGGTGCTTGGGGACCATATGGGATGCCGGGAATTGAACCTGGGTCAGCTGCGTGCAAGGCAAACGCCCTCCCCAATGGAAGCCAGGATCCCAGCATCCCATTAAGGTCCCCCAGCACCGCCAGGTGTAATTCCTGAGCGAAAAGCCAGGAATTACCCCCTGGGCATTGCTGGGTGTGACCCAAAAAAAAAAAAAAAATAAAAGGAAGGTTGGTAGGAGCCAGGGAGGAAACTGGCATCATGGAAAGTCAGAGACCAGAAAGGAGAACTGGGGAGTCAGGGAGGCGCATCTGCGCTGGGCCACAGTTGGGGCGGAAGAGAGCAGCAGGGTTAGGCGCTTGCCTGGCACGGGCCCGTCATAGGGTCTCCCGAGCACTGCAGGACAGGAGTGGCCTGCGTGGACAGGACAGGGCAGAACAGCGCGTGGGGCGCCCAGGGGAGGGAGCGCTGTCACGGCAGTAATGACGCGTAAAGATTCAGGCCGTGTGAGGAGCGCAAGAAGATGTGACTGGGACGTGGGCAGGGCCGAGGAAGGAAGCAAGAACCAAGACTCGTGTCTTTGCTGGAACCGAGTCCCCGTGGGTCACGCTCTGAGGCGCTGCTGAGGCGCTGCTGAGGCGATACTGAGGCGATGCTGAGGAATGTTGAGGCGCTGCTGGGACGCTGCTGGGGGCGCTGCTGAGGCGCTGTTGAGGCGCTGCTGAGGCGCTGCTGAGGTGATGCTGAGGCGCTGCTGAGGCGCTACTGAGGAAGCGATGCTGAGGCACTGCTGAGGCGCTGCTGAGGCGATACTGAGGCGATGCTGAGGCGCTGCTGGGGCGCTGCTGGAGCGCTGCTGAGGCGATACTGAGGCGATGCTGGGGCGCTGCTGGGGCGCTGCTGGAGCGCTGCTGAGGCGATGCTGAGGCGATGCTGAGGTCTGGGGCGCTGCTGAGAGGACAGAGGTGCTGGTCAGGGAAGAAAAGAGGCTCGTGGGAAGCGGCCAGGGCGAGCTCGGCTTCTCGGAGAGGCCAAGGGAGGCAGTGAGCGGCCTGAGCCGCGGAGGAGAGAGCAGGAGCCAGGGAGCCCTGACGCGGGAGCCTGGAGACACCGCGGACGCTCCGGGACGCGGCGCGCACAGCGGCCCCGCGAGGCGCGGAGGCCCGAGAAGGGAGGACCCGTTTGCAAACGCAGCCGGGAGCGTGGCTGGGTGGCCGCCAGCTCTGTCGGGTGGACCCCCGGCGTCGGGGCCAGCGCATCGCGTCTGAGGCGGAGGAAGGTCTCAAACGGGCCCCGGGACCCGGCGCGCGGCGTCTGCGGCGGTGACGGAGCGCGAAAGGCCGGGAGAGCAGAGAAGGCAGCGCCTGCTCCACGTCAAGTCCCCGTTTCTGCTGCGCGAGGTCTCCGGCGGGAGCGTTGCTGTTCTCGCCCGGTTGCTAAGGGCAAAGGAAGGGGCTGTTCCCAGTTGCCATAGTGACGAGGGAAGACCGTTTCCCCCGAGCCTCCCCGGTACCGGCGTCGGTGTCCGAGGAGGGTCCGACTCCGCGTCGCTTTGGCGACCGCGAGGGCCCCGTCGCCGCGCCCGCCCTCCCGCCGCCGCCGCCGCCGCGGCCAAGGTGGGGGCCGCGGCCCGCGCCGTCCTGTTGCCCTGGCGACGGCGCGGCCTGGCCCCGCCCCTCTCGGACTGACAGCAGTGGCCGCATCGCGCCTGCGCACTGCGCTCTTCCCCCGCAGTCTCGGTGCGTTGGTGCCGGAGACCGCGGCGGCCTCGACTCCGACCCTGCGCCCCGGAGCCGCCGGCCGGAGCCGCAGCCGCTGCCGCAGCGCCCCGCCGCCCGCCCGCTCCCCCGCCGCCTCCGCCGGAGCCACCTCGCGCACCGTGAGTCCCACCCCCGGCGGCGGCGACGGGCGTCGGGGGCTGAGTCAGCGGGAGGCCCGGGCCCGGCTGGGGGAGGGAGCGGGGCGCCCCCTCGGCTCCCCAGCCCGCGCCGCCCCACCACCCGCGTCTCCCCAGCCCGGCTCCCTCCCTGCCCGCTCTCGTCGGGGGTCCTGGTGGCCCGGCGGCTCGGGCTCGCCAGCCACTCCCCCTCCCCTGCTCTCGCTCCAGATGCACCTGGAGGTCCCTTCCCGCGCCCCGCGGCGCTCCCGCACCTCCGCCCGCTTCTGGCCGCCCCCCCAAGTCCTTGTCCTTGTGCATCTCCGGGGCGACAGCGCCGGCCTCCCGGTTTCCCGCGGCATATGCCAGACCCAGAGTGACAGGCAGGGAGATGGGGGGCCGGGACATTGTCCCTGCTCGAACCCGGGTGCTACTGCGCCCTCTCGCCCAGCCGGGCCTGGTGTGCGCTGCCCCAGGTCCGACTGGCTGCTGACAGCTTGGGAGGCTTTCTGAGTAAGTAGGTTTGGCTGAGGATTGGGACCCCCTGGGGACCTCTCCGTGTTGGGTGAACACCCCAATGCCAGGCACTGGGGCCAGGCCCGGAGAAGGGGAAGATTTTTGGCCTTGGGGAGTTGAGCTCCTGTGCTTCCAGCTTGCTGCTGCGAATAAGCATCCTGCAGTGACGTGAGATTTGGGGAAAGGCGTTGAAAGCATCCCTGGGTGGGTGCCTGTGTGTGTCTGAGGCTGAGGCCCAGCCGGTACCTGCCAATTCGGGGTGGCAGCCCACGGGGCCATGGCTTTGTCGCAGGGGCACGCGTGTAAACTGAAGGAACGCTAAGGTTTTGCCGTGGGGTGGCTGTCATGCCTGTCCCCCGCCCCGTCTCCTGCAGCCGTGAGCCGTGGTGGGTGCCGTCACCAGATCCGGCTTCTGACAGAATTGGATGCGTCCCTGGTTTAGTTTACTGCTCATCACCCGCCCGTCTTGTATTCCCCGCTCCTGCCAGAGACCAGGGTCCTCAACGGTTTTCTCCCCCCCTGCGGAAATAGGAGAAAAGTTAAAGTTGGTGCCTTCAGAAGCTGTCTCTGAGTAAACATGCCTGAACGAAGGACTCCTAACTACGTGCCAGCTTGCTTTGAGTCCCTCCCCAACAGCTTTAGTTTCCAGATTTCACTTACTCTTAAAAAATATATATGTAAAATATATGCAAATCGCCAGTTAAGCTCTACACAGGACTTGGCTGCAGAAGGAGGGGTGACTCACTTCTGAAGATCCAGGTGATGGAGGCACTAATTTGGAGTTTCTGGCCTTGCCGTGGGAGAAGGAACGATTCCACTCCTGAAACTGTGCTCAACCATGGCCCATTGGCGGCCTCCCCCGATCCCCGCCCCATGCCCATCAGATTAGTTTACACTGCCCAAGACGGCTGTCGCCCTAGTTTTAAACATAGAGAAGAAGTTGAGGGGGAATCTGCAGCCCCCGCGTGGCCGAGCTGTGTCTTTGGGTGTTGGATGCCAATGTGGGGTTTGGCGGGATGCACCTGCCCGTGGGCAGCGGGTACGGTGGGTCTGAGACGCACATTCCTTCTGTGTGCCCCCCCCCCGTGTCGAATGGCTCACCCAAATACCCGGGCAGGGCAGGGAGACAGCTGTGCCCAAGAGCTGCTCCTCCTGCCGGGAGGGTATTTTGGGAAGCAGCAATAGGACGGGACTGGAGGGCTGTGAATTAAGAAGCGAGAAAATGTGTCAAGGCTGGCTAGAAGGGGCGGGTGCGAGGAGGCTGCCCGCCTGCCCGTGTGCTCTGGGCTCGCACCTTGCCAGCGGCGCCGTGGCTTTATGTGGGTGAATTCGCCTTTGAAATCCACCCTGGGCTTTTTGCGAGCCAGACACTGCTGGGATGCCTTTCAGAGTGCCCCTCTGGGGAAACGACTGATTTCCTGGGTCTCAGACCCTGTCAGTCCAGCTGTCACTGAAGCTAAGTCATCAGATGCAGGGAGAGGGCCAGGGCTTGAGCTACGCTAAGTGACATCTGTGTCATCTGTGTCGTGGTGTTGCAGCACCGCGTTTCCTTGATTCCAAGACACGCCCGCCGTTCACCAACAGCTTCTAGGTAAACCAGTTTCATGTGGCCCCGTCAAAACACGCATGTGAATCCCCAGGTGCTTCCTAATGTCAGGAACATCTGAAACATTCCGTTTGGCCAGGAAGTGGCAAGACTTGAAGCAGGGATTTGGGTGTCTTAGAAAAATAGTCCCTAGAATATTCCAGGTGTGTGGTGGTGCCCTTTCTGGATCTCTGCCCCACGAGGACAGGCTAAGTCCCTCCCACAAGCCAGCTTACTGGGCTGCTCATGTTTGCAGGGTGATTGGTGGGAGTCCGCCCGGTGCTTGGCTACTGAACTGAGGAATGTTCTCGGGTGGGAATCTAACCCAAGGCCTAAATATGGCACCTTCCAGAAACTCAGCCAACTGGCTGTCAGCGGAATAGCTTACTTACCTGGAATTAGCTAGGTAACCTCTTTCAGTAGACTGAGTGGGACGATAACTTTTCTAAGACAAAGGCATCATCCCTGATTGGTTCACACACATTTATAAAGACCCTGAAGTACAGGTCCCACTCTCTAACAGCCCACCACTACCACCACCAACACACACACACACACACACACACACACACACACACACACACCGTGTTAGAAGTGGACAGGACTTAGGATGATAGAGTTCAGGAGAGGAGGGGGGAAATAAAAAAGACGATGGTGTTCAGGGCCCTCATTTGCAGATTTTGATCTTAGACACCAAGAATTAAGTGACTTGCCTGGGGTCACCCAGCTCATATAGAAAGTATTTGCGGGCACAGGATATGGTGTGCCCATGTGAAGGCATCGCGGGTAGTTATTAGTGGCTGAGACAAGATTAGATCCCAGATTTCCAGACGGGAGCCGGCATTGCTGCCCACAACACTGCATTGCCTCATCCCTTCCATTTAATATTCCAGAGGCTTGAAGAAAAGTAATTTAGTAGCCTGCAATTAGCCCTGTAGACAAGGGCTTGTTTTATTGTCTGAGAGGTTGCAAAGCCAGGCGAAATTTAGTGTCACACGGTCTAATTAAATATGCATTCTTGTCTTCTTAAAAAGAATCATTTTTCCTCACACATTCTGACTTCCGGCAGGTTCTTCCTCTAATTCACATCATCTAACACCCAGCAAGTGAATGCCCTGTGGGGTTTCTGAAGCCTCCTCAACCTCGAGACCTCTGAGGGTGGTCGCTGCCTCTCAGAGTCCTCGCAGAGTCGGGGGTGTTGCCTCCTGGCAGGCTATCCTCTAGTGCCAGGATGCGACCCTCCTGTTCGGATACTGTGGGGAAGGGGCTCAGAGCGCAGGTGAACCCGAGTTCAGAGCTTGGCGCTGTTGCTGTGTCCCACTTGGTGGCCTGGGTCAGTTTCCTCACCTGTCTGTCCATGTCTCTGGGGACCCGTGAGGATTAGCTGAAATCTGGCATGTCGAGTCATAAGAGGTGGCAGTTGTTATCTCCGAACACCAGGGTATAAAATGAAAAACGTTTGCCAAATGTGGCCATGATCTAATCTATCCAGGACCGTCTGTGTTACACGCACACACACACACACACACACACACACACACACACAGAGTGCCATGAAGCCCTCGCACTGAGAGTGATATTTCAAGGACCCACATCAGAGCATCTGATATGTCCCTTTGTCCGCATGCGTTCGGCTGACCTGGTTATCTGAAAGACCAGCCGGCCCAGAGCTGTGACTTGGAGCCCGGCTGTGCATGCTCGTGGGAGTGGAGCCGTCTCGGTGTGAGGCAGGAAGCCTGCTGCGCTCTCACCTCGGTCCTCCTCCTGCCCCGGTTCCGGTGACTTTCCTCCCAGCACGGAGACCTGGAGGGCCCGGGCCAGGAGCTGCCTGTCTTAGGGAGTCGCTGGGGATGGTAATCGTCCCAGATAGGATCAAGGCAGAGGCCTCCACGTAATTAAGGAGGCAGGCAAGCCATTCAGGTGGGACAACACGAATGATTAAGTTCCTGTAAATTTCACTGGGCAGTGAGCCATGGGGAGATCTGAGGACTGGAGAGGCTGAGGCCGGGTCCAGCAGGCAGGCGCTTGCCCTGCAGCAGGCCAGCAGGTAAGGTGCGTGCCACGCAAGCAAAGGCTTTGATTAAGTTACAAAAAGCTTCAGGGTTTTTTTTTTTTTATTGTTGTTTTTTTGGCCAGTTCAGTCCCTGGCACAGCATCATGTACGGTCGCCACACTCTGCCAGGAATGATGCCTGAGCACCAAGTGTGCTCCCCACACACACACACACACACACACACACACACACACACACACACACAAATCCACTGAAAAGGCAAACGCTGTCTTTGTCTCTGGGACACGGGTCTCGGGAGTAGGGCGGAGGATAAAGGAAACTCAAAGAGGGAACTTCCACTTGACATACTTTAAAAAATTTTTTTTAATTAAATCTCCGTAGATACACAGTTACAAACTTGTTCATGGATTTCAGTCATATAATGTCCAACACGTGTCTGCTCACTAGCCGACACACTTTTTTAGATGACTGATCATAAGAAGCCTGGAAGCTGTGGTAAGTTAAGCAAAGCCTTTGGCCTTGGCCGTGGCTGTTTTTAGTGCCAAGACCTTTGGTTCAAACGAAGTGTCTGCCTTTACTGGGAGCCTTGAGGGCTGGGCACGAGAGGGTTAAACTGCTTCTTCCTTCTGCACCCAGCCAGGCTTATCTGTGAGGGCAGCAGAGTCACCCTCATGACCTTCCTCACCTCCCCAGTCATGACCTTCCTCACCTCCTCTTCCAGCCATTTCACCGCCCCATCTCTTGACCAGTTGACATAAACAGCTCTACCCCAACAAGCCAACTTAATTTTCAACAATTGACCAAACTGGCCTCTGACCTTTATGGAAAGTAAGTGTCCCTTCTTGCTTTGTCTTGTTTTTGGGGGCCATTCCCAGTGATGCTCAGGGCATACACCAGGCTCTGCACTCAGGGATCACTCCTGGCAGGGCTCCGGGCACCATATGGGTACTGAACCTGAGCTAGCCATGTGCGAGGCCTATGCCCTCCCTGCTGTACAGTCTCTGACCCGGCCCGAGTACATGTCCCTTCTTTCTTTTGGGTGGTTGGGTTTGGGACCACGCCCGGTGGCGCCGCGTCTCACTCCTGGCTCTGCACTTCTGACAGGGCTCAGGGGGCCACACGGGGCACTGGGGCTCAAGCCTGGGTTCGCTGAGTGCGTGGCAAACTCCTTACTATTGCTCAAGCTCCAAAAATGCATTTTTACAAATCAGAATCTTTATCCCAACTATTCCCAACACTTTTTTTTTTTTATCAATTACGACCTTTTCTCCAGAATCCATAATCTGTGGCATTAAGAATTATGCTTTTTCTTTTTTGTTTGTTCGTTTGGGGCCATACCTGGCAAAACTAAGGCACTGCTCCCAGCTGAGTGATCAGAGATGACTCCCAATGGTGCCCAGAGGACCGTGGGGTGCCAGGGACCAACTCTGGGCCTCCTGCATGCCTGCATGCAAACATGTGTTCCAGCCTGTTGAACAAGTTCTCCGTAGCCCCTGGCCCTTTTTACAGCTATTCACTCATTACAGTGACTAGTCATGTTTGTAACATTTTAGGACTGTCTTATAGTTCATTCATTCATTCATTCATTCATTCTATTTATTTATTTATTTATCATTGGCAAGGGAGTAGGGTATTTGCTTTTAGGCCACACCTGGTGGTGCTCAGACTTCAATCTGGCTCTGTACTGGGGATCACTTGTGGCTGGGCTCAGAGGACCTTATGGGGTGCCAGAAACTGAGCTGGAATCAGCCACGTGCAAGGCAAGTGCCCTAACCTCTGTGCTATCTCTCCCGCCCCCAGACTCCTTTATTGACCTCAGGAGATCTGAAAGGCTCGTGCTGAGGGGCTGCCTTTGACTCAGCCTTGACTGAGGGGGCACACTGTCACGCAGGATAAGCTGCTTCCCTGGGGAAGTGCTCGTGAATGCTGACCAGTCGTCGGCTATTACTGGGCTTTTGGTCTCCTCTGGTGGTCAGTTGTGGCTGCTTGTCACATGTGCTACTTAGTACAGATCGGTGACACATTTGCGTATGGGCAGGTGCTTTTGGTGTGTTTGCCCAGGAGTCCAGATGGGTCATGCTGAGTAACCCCCATGGAACCAGCCTTCTCTTTGGCCAGGAGGACAGCTGTGATCTCCATTTGGCCTAGGAGCTGTTCCTCTGGGTGGAGAGAACCGGGCCTGTACCCAGCCCCCACTCCTGTCCCACCAGCACATGTGACCATGCACCCTGGCCAGGGGCCATAGTCAACTCACTCAGCTCTGCAGCCCAGCATCCCTGCTTGAAGTTCTAGATGTTTCCTGAGCCAGAGTAAAATGTGTCACTGTGCCTAGTTACTTATTTCCTGACACTCTTTCCACACAGGGATCCTCTCTCTCTCTCTCTCTCTCTCTCTCTCTCTCTCTCTCTCTCTCTCACACACACACACACACACACACACAGTGTGTGTGACGTTTTCCTATCTGTCCTGGAGTTTTGACAGTCAAGTGAGAAACCTTTAGAAGACTCATATACTTTGATTGATTAGAAATTGCCATTCTAGGAATATTTAAGAAATCAGAAGTGTATATAAAACACTTGTAGAAGCATTTCTTAAAATTAATTAATGGAACGTTGTGACTTGGGTGAGGAGGTTGGACCACACCTGGCAGTATGGCAGTACCCAGGGCTTAGGGGATCACTCCTGGCAATGCTCAGGGGACCACATGCAGAGTTAGGAATCAGACCTAGGTCGACTGTGTGCAAGACTTAAGCCCTGAGCTATCTCTGTGGTCCTAACACAACATTATTTGATTTGGTTGATTTGTGTGGGAGGTGGGTTTGGATGCAACTGGCAGTGCTCAGGATTTGCTCTTGGCTCTGTGCTCAAGGATCACTCCCAGAGGGACTCTGGGGGCCAGATATAGGCAGTGCCCAGATCACCTGCGTGCAAGGCACAACTTCATTTTTCTCTTTGGGACAGAATGTTTCGTGTTGTCAGAGTGTTATTGTGTGGGCCTGTGACTTAAAATAGTTGTCCCGAAGAAAAATCACAAAGAAGCTCCTCATCCATCTTTCCAAATGCAACAATCTCAACTTCAGGGAGATGGTTTAAAGAATTACACAAAAGGGGCCGGAGCGATAGTCCAGCAGTAGGGCATTTGCCTTGCATGCAGCCGACTCCAGGTTCGATTCCCGGCATCCCATATGGTCCCCTGAGCAGTTCCAGGAGTAATTCCTGAGAGCAGAGCCAGGAGTAACCCCTGAGCATAGCCGGGTGTGACACAAAAAAAAAAAAAGACCCAAAGAAAGTCTGTTAATGTAGTCGTCTTTGGCTCTGAATAGTGTAGGTTCAGGGAAAGGCTTCAGTAAGATGTTGTCTGCCACCAGCCTCTGTTTATTTGGAAACTTGTTTTATTTGGGCTCTGTCTTAGTGCTTTGGCTTGTTTTGGCTGTGCCTGGTTGGATCGATAGGAACCCAGACAGCCCAGGCCGGTGCTCTGCCCCCAGCCACATCCTGTGCCCTGGGGCTCGGATCCGGCTGGTTTATTTGGCCCGTTGTTTTTATTTGGGGCCATACCCTGTGGTCCGCTCAGAGTCTATTCCTGCCTCTGTGTCGCTCCTGGTGGGGCTCGGGGGCCGCTCCTGGTTCTGTGCCTGCTCAGTGCTGGCCGTGCTGGGGACTGGCAGGGCTCCCGCAGGCCTGCAGCAGGGGTTGCCTTGGGCCGCTGGAGAAAGGTTTTCCTTCGCCAGATCGTCCACATTTTCCGGACTCCCAGTTCTCCGGTGTCTCTGGGGCCTTCTCAGGGCGGGGGATGGGGTGCCCCCTCACCATCTGCTTTGAAATCCGCCCATCTGCTGTAGCCACTCCTTGCCCTCGGCCATGTTGTGTTCCGGGCGTCCGCGGGTTGGGTGCCCAGTCGCGGGCCCCTTCCGGCAGAAGTCTTTCCCAGGGGCTGGCTGGCAGCTCCCTTATTGCACCCCAAGTCCTTTGAGCTGCTGGCTGTGAAGAGAGGGGCCGGCTGGGCAGTGCTCCTCGCCATGGCTTTCCCATCCGTGATCTCTGCCAAAGATCCATCCGCTGGGCTGGCACCTGCCGCCCCTCCCCAGTGCTGGGGATCCAAGACTTAGAATTGAGGCACACATGGGCTGGTGCACAGTGCGGCCAGACTGTGGTAAGCGTTTGCCATGCTGGACAGTCTCAGATTCTCTCCATGGACTGTTGCCCCAGGCCTCATCCCTGACCCAGACGGGGAGCACCTCTTTATTCTGGAGCAGGAGCTGCCCCCACTGCCTGGAACTGGCTTGTCGGGAATCGTCACCGTCTGGACTGGGGACAGGCGGTGATCTGGGGTCCTTTAGGTGGTGCGTCCTACTTGGTGGGACATGAAATCTCAGCCATCCTGAGCCAGTAGACCCCAGCTGCGTGCTTGTGTGGTCATGCATCGGGGGCCCCAGTTGTGGGCTCTCCTCCAGCACCCCTCTCCCTTCCTGGGAGACCCCTCTCCCATGGTGTGGTGCAGCAGTGCACCCTGCTTTCCTGACCCCCCAGACTCTCAGCCACCCCCTGCCGCCGGGTTGTGGCCACTTTCAGGGACTGTGTTTGCTTCTGGCCCGTTGCGCTTAGGGGGGTACAGTGTGCAGCCAGAGCTTCTGGTTTGGGCCGTCTCTGAACACATGTGGGTGCCAGGTCCAAGCCAGGGACAGAGCGTGGCAGGCCCCAGGGTGGCCAGACTTGCCCCTGAGAGCAGTGTTTCAGGTGTGCGGGCCACCCCTCACCATTCACCCTCTGTGCATAGAGCAGGGGACCATCCCAGCCATTGTGCTGGGACCTGGGGTCATCAGCCAGGGGCTAGAGAGATAGTCGAGGGGTTACGGCGCTTACCTTGCACATGGCTGACCCCAGCTTGATCCCAAGCACTACACATGATCCCCTGAGTGCTACCAGGCTGATGGCAAATTTCTCAGCCCAGCAAATCCCAGGGGCACGTTGTTCCTTCTGGGGGCTGCTTCTTCAGAGTCCGCAGAGACACAGGGACCCACAGTGTGAGCGGGCTGAAGCTGAGGCGGTGTTGACGTGTCACATCCGGGGTTCGGGCACGATTCACGCTCTGCTGTGCTGTGAGATGCCCGTGGCAGTAAGGCTGTGACACCGTCGCTCGCAGTTAGCGTGCCTTCTCTCAGCATGAGGACATTTGGGATCCATTCTCTGAGCCGCTTCCAAATCGACTGCTTGGGGCCGGGAGTACAGCGTAGCAGGGAAGGCTCTTGCCTTCGCGTTTGATCCCTGCAGTACTTATGGCCCCTGAGCACAGCCAAGAGAGACCCCTCAGCGTGACCAGGTGGGCCACCACCCCGCCTCAAGAAAGGACTGTCACTGTATCACTGTATCACTGTCTTCCCGTTCATCATCGATTTGCTCGAGCGGGCACCAGTAACATCTCCATATGTCCTGTCTCATGCAAGTAGAGCCCAAGGGCACCTGCTTGTTCCAGGAACATAAAGAGCCTCAAACCATTCCATCAGGTCATGGGAATGAGGTCTATAATTGTTACTGGTATTTGGCATATCAAATACGACACGGGTAGCTTGCCAGGCTCTGCCGTGCGGGTAGCATACTCTTGTAGTCATCTCAAAATCCAGCATTTATTGATGAACTGCGCTGCCACAAGCAGCCGTGCGAGCCGGGCTGTGATAGGCTGGTCTGCTGGGTGGAGTTCTGACGAGGGGGAAGTCCGGATGTGGAAAATGGAGGTCCTCATGGAGTGGGGGTCGTCTGGCTTGTTGTGAGGCTCTGCTGGGGTGGCGGGCCAGGGCTAGAACCTGACACCCCTCCTGGGCACCTCATGAGCGGCTGGGCACAGTGAGAGCCAGTAGCAGTTCTGCCCCATGTCTGTAAAGCATTTTTTAAACAAACAGACAACAAGCTGCTCCTTGCTGTAGCACTGCTGTGGATTACACCCATGTCCCTGGAAATGGCCTTTTGATCCCCTTCACACCCTGTCCTCCCTAGCAACCTCCTTTCCTCACTGTCTGGGCCAGGTCAGTGTTTGCAGAGTCCACGTGTGAGCTTGCACCAGTCTTTGTCCTCTGCTCACTGACTTCCCTGAGCCAAGTGCCCTCCAGGCCCGCTTGCTGCGGGTGGCAGGTCGCCTTTCTGTCCATGGCTCAGTGTTACTCCTCTGAAACAGATATTCCTCTGAAAGGCGGATATGCTCCTTTCAGCTCCACAGTCTGCTTTTTTTTTCTTTTTTGGGTCACACCCGTGATGCTCAGGGGTTACTCCTGGCTCTGCACCCAGGAATCACCCCTGGCGGTGCTCGAGGGGACCATATGGGATGCTGGGGATCGAACCCGGACCGGCTTGGGCTGGCCGAGTGCAAGGCAAACACCCTACCCGCTGGGCTATTGCTCTGGCCCCCACAGTCTGCTTTTGTAACGCGTCTTCTTTACCTGTCCACCCACCGATGGACACATAGGTCATTTCCATGGCATGGCTGTAAGTAGGCTTGTGGACTTTGCTTCTTGTGGTGATCCCATCAGCAAACCACGGTGAGATTCTCACGCTGATTAAGACAGAGCTCTGATAAGGAGGCCTGAGCATGCTTAATGGCAGAAGGAAAAGGCGGTATTTGGGGGGAGCAAGAGAGAGAGGGGAGGTGCAGGAGTGATCTGGGGGCACAAGTCCCTGGAGGGCTCAGGCGGTGCTGGGGCTGGAACCCGGGCCTCCAGCATGCACAGTAGCCCTGGCCCTTGGAGCCTCCTTTCCGGCCCTCAGGGACCATCTAGAAGATACCAGAGACAGAAAACAGTGCAGGGGGTGGGGGCTCCCTTCCTCTAAGGCAGGGGAGCAGACACTGGCTCCTCCCCCTGACCTGCAGGCTGACAGGGCGCAGCAGTGACTGGTGCTGGGAGGGGTGGTAGAGGTCCTGTGTGCAAAGGCCTTTTCCTGGGTGAACTCCAGCCAGGGCCCTGGTGCAGGCAAGGGCGTGGCGTGGGGGGGCTAAGGTCTGGAAGGTTTGTCAGCCCCTGTGAGAGCTGGGCCCAGGCCTGCAGAGATGAATGCCAGCCCGTGTGCGGGAGGCCTGAGCCACGCAGATCCATAGCTGCGAGTGTATCTCAACTCCTCTGGCTGAGAGAGCTCGGAGCAGAGAGCAGGGACACCCTGCACTTGAGGGCAGTGGCTTGGCACGTTCAGGGCCAGGTTTCTGATGGCCATGGGCAGCCGGACCAAAGGTCGGAGGTGGAGGGAGGCACTGAACAAAGGGCGGATAATCCCAGGCCCAGTTCATCGGTACTGAGTACAGCACATGATATACAGAAGCAGGTTTTGTTTTATTTACGTGAGTCTTTTTTTTTTTTTTGGGGGGTGGTGACACCTGCCAGTGCTCAGGGCCTATTGCTAGCTCTGCACTCAGGAATTACTCTTTTTCTGTTTTTGCTTTTTGGGTCACACCTGGCAATGCTCAGGGGTTACTCTTGGCTCTGCCCTCAGGAGTTACTTCTGGCGGTGCTCGGGGACCATGTGGGATGCTGGGAATTGAACCCGGGTTGGTCACATGCATAGCAAACACCCTCCCAGCTGTGCTGTTGCTTGGGCCCGCAGGAATTACTCTTGGTAATAACGTATGCTTGAGGAATTATTTATGCTTAAGGAATTTCATTGAGGGACCTGTGGAATGCCAGGGACTGTACCTGGGTCTGTTGTGTACAAGGTACGTGCCCTACCCGCTGTTCTGTCTCTCCAGCCTCTATTCATTTGTTTGGTTTTTGGGGCCACACCTAGAAGTGCTCAGGGCAGACTCCTGGCTCTGTGCTCAGGGTCACTGCTGGTGGGCTTGGGGGGACCATAGCGGTGCTGCAGCCAAACAGGTCTGCTGCCCCCGAGGCAAGCGCCTACCCCCTGTGCTCTCTCCGGTCCCCAGAGGCAGGTTTTATCTTTCAGATGCAAAAAGCTATTTTATTGTGACTGGGATTGTTTTTTATTTTTTGTCTGTCTGAGCCTAACACGACAAGAAATGTTGGACCAGTCAGCCCTGAGCAGAGCTGGCTGGGGCTGAGGGCTTGAGAGGATTGTGCAGGAAAAGAGAAGAGCCACAGAGGCCTGCAGGCCGTCCCACTGTGTCACTGCAGCCGCCACCTCCTGCAGGCCCGTGGAGCTTCACTCTGACAAGGCTGGGAGAAACTCAGCCTTGCTGCAGCTGACCGTCCCACCTTGTGGGTGCTGTCAGTGGGTTTGACTGTCCCACCTTGTGGGTGCTGTCAGCAGGTCTGACTATCCCAAATTGCGGGTGCTGTCAGCGGGTCTGACTGTCCTACCTTGCGGGTGCTGTCAGCGGAGTCTGACTGTCCCACCTTGCGGGTGCTGTCAGCGGGTCTGACTGTCCCACCTTGCGGGTGCTGTCAGTGCAGTCTGACTGTCCCACCTTACGGGGCTGTCAGCGGTGGCTGTCCTGGGTGTCAGTGGGTTGCTTTCCTTGGTGTGTCCGGGTTGTGTCACCTTGGGTGCTGTCAGCGGGTCTGACTGTCCCACCTTGCGGTGCTGTCGGCGGGGTCTGACTGTCCCACCTTGCGGTGCTGTGCGGGTTGCTGTCCCACCAGGTGCTGTCGGTGGGGTCTGACTGTCCCACCTTGCTGGTGCTGTCCGGGGGGTCTGACTGTCCCACCTTGCGGGTGCTGTCAGCGGGTCTGACTATCCCACCTTGTGGGTACTGTCAGCGGGTCTGACTGTCCCACCTTGCGGGTGCTGTCAGCAGGTCTGACTGTCCCACCTTGCAGGTGCTGTCGGCGGGGGTCTGACTGTCCCACCTTGCGGGGTGCTGTCAGCGGGTCTGACTATCTCAAATTGCGGGTGCTGTCAGCGGGTCTGACTGTCCCACCTTGCGGGTGCTGTCGGCGGGTCTGACTATCCCACCTTGTGGGTGCTGTCAGCGGGTCTGACTGTCCCACCTTGCGGGTGCTGTCAGCGGGTCTGACTATCCCACCTTGTGGGTACTGTCAGTGGGTCTGACTGTCCCACCTTGCGGGTGCTGTCAGCGGGTCTGACTGTCCCACCTTGCTGGTGCTGTCAGCGGGGTCTGACTGTCCCACCTTGCGGGTGCTGTCAGCGGGTCTGACTGTCCCACCTTTGCGGGTGCTGTCAGCAGGTCTGACTGTCCCACCTTGCGGGTGATGTTGGTGGGGTCTGACTATCCAACCTCCCGGGTGCTGTCAGTGGGTCTGACTGTTCCACCTTGCTGGTGCTGTCAGTGGAGTCTGACTGTTCCACCTTGCGGGTGCTGTCAGTGGAGTCTGACTGTCCCACCTTACGGGTGCTGTCAGCGGGTCTGACTGTCCCACCTTGCGGGTGCTGTCAGCGGGTCTGACTGTCCCACCTTGCGGGTGCTGTCGGCGGGTCTGACTGTCCCACCTTGGGTGCTGTCGGCGGGTCTGACTGTCCCACCTGGGTGCTGTCGGGGGTCTGCTGTCCCACCTTGCGGGTGCTGTCAGCGGGTCTGACTGTCCCACCTTGCGGGTGCTGTTGGCGGGGTCTGACTGTCCCACCTCTGCGGGAGCTGTCAGTGGGTCTGACTATCCTACCTTGCGGGTGCTGTCAGTGGGTTTGACTGTCCCAACCTCGCGGGTGCTGTCAGCGGAGTCTGACTGTCCCACCTTGCAGGGTGCTGTCAGCGGGTCTGACTGTCCCACCTTGTGGGTGCTGTCAGCGGGTCTGACTGTCCCACCTTGTGGGTGCTGTCAGCAGGTCTGACTGTCCCACCTTGTGGGTACTGTCAGCAGGTCTGACTGTCCCACCTTGTGGGTGCTGTCAGCGGGTCTGACTGTCCCACCTTGCGGGTGCTGTCAGCAGGTCTGACTGTCCCACCTTGCGGGTGCTGTCAGCGGGTCTGACTGTCCCACCTTGCGGGTGATGTTGGTGGGGTCTGGTGTCCAACCTCCCGGGTGCTGTCAGTGGGTCTGCTGTTCCCTGCGGTGCTGTCAGTGGGTCTGCTGTTCCACCTGCGGGTGCTGTCAGCAGAGTCTGACTGTCCCACCTTGCAGATGCTGTCAGCGGGTCTGACTGTCCCACCTTTGCGGGTGCTGTCAGCAGGTCTGACTGTCCCACCTTGCGGGTGATGTTGGTGGGGTCTGACTGTCCAACCTCCCGGGTGCTGTCAGTGGGTCTGACTGTTCCACCTTGCGGGGAGCTGTCAGTGGGTCTGACTGTCCCACCTTGTGGGTGCTGTCAGTGGGTCTGACTGTCCAACCTCGGGTGCTGTCGGCGGAGTCTGACTGTCCCACCTTGCAGGTGCTGTCAGCAGGTCTGACTGTCCCACCTTGTGGGTGCTGTCAGTGGGTCTGACTGTCCCACCTTACGGGTGCTGTCAGCGGAGTCTGACTGTCCCACCTTGTGGGTGCTGTCAGTGGGTCTGACTATCCCACCTTGTGGGTGCTGTCAGCGGGTCTGACTGTCCCACCTTGCGGGTGCTGTCAGCAGGTCTGACTGTCCCACCTTGCAGGTGCTGTGGGCGGGGTCTGACTGTCCCACATTGCGGTGCTGTCGGCGGGTCTGACTGTCCCACCTTGCGGGTGCTGTCAGCGGGTCTGACTGTCTCACTTTGCGGGTGCTGTCAGCGGGTCTGACTGTCCCACCTTGCGGGTGCTGTCAGCGGGTCTGACTGTCCCACCTTGGGGGTGCTGTCAGCGGGGTCTGACTGTCCCACCTTACGGGTGCTGTCAGCGGAGTCTGACTGTCCCACCTTGTGGGTGCTCTCAGCGGGTCTGACTGTCCCACCTTGTGGGTGCTGTCAGCCAGGTCTGACTGTCCCACCTTTGCGGGTGCTGTCAGCGGGTCTGACTGTCCCACCTTTGCGGTTGCTGTTAGTGGGGACTGACTGTCCCACCTTGCGGGTGTTGTCGGTGGAGTCTGACTGTCCTACCTTGCGAGGTGCTGTCAGCGGGTCTGACTGTCCCACCTTGGTGCTGTCAGCGGGTCTGACTGTCCCACCTTGTGGGCGCTATTGGAGGGATCTGACTCTCCCACCTTGCGGGTGCTGTCAGCAGGATCGGGCTGTTTCTCACCATGTCTCCTGAGCCGCTCCTCTCAGGATCCTCAGGGCGACAGGTCTCCCGGGCCAGTGTGGCCCCGCTGGGCAGGGGTGTACAGCAGGCTGGCCTCCCTCATCCCGTCACAGGGGGCTTGTGCAGTGCGCTTCATGTCCCGCTGTCCCCAGCAACCCCGCTTCTCTCCTGCCCGATGTGGAAATCCTGATCTGATCTCTCTGAAATCTTCCATTCTGACCCTGTCCTTACCAGCCCCCTTGTCGTGGCCTTTATTCACCTGTGGGATTCATGGAAGCTTCCTGCTGAACACCAGAGGCCCTTTACACAGCCTCTGGACAGAGCAGAAAGTGGGCAGAGGGGGCAGAGGGCGCCCACGGAATGTCAGGCCCCGCCAGGGCCGGTGAGCTGCCTTCCAGGCCTTCAGTGGAGGAGGCATGCCTGGCTGCTTGGGGGAGTGCCAGCCGCGGAAACAGGCACCAAGCAGGGGCCTGGCACTGTGCCAGCCGCTGCCAGGAAGGAGCAGCTTGTGGTGCGGCCTCCAGCCAGGCGGGTTAGGACTGGGCTCTGTAAACACGGCCTCCTGCCTCTTCCTTTGCATGTCGTCTAGGCAGCCCAGGTGAGCGTGATCAGCCCGTGGCACCTGACCAGGGACCATGAAGCAGCATCTGACAGGCTGCAGAGCGCTCATGGGCCTGGAACACGGGGTTCTGTGACCTTGAACAAAGGAACAAGCCGCCTCTCGGGATCCCAGTGTGCTTTGGTCAAATGAAGGATCCTGGCCCTGCTTTCCCCCGCTGCCTGGAGCTTTCCAGCCTGGGGGCTGCTGTCCCAAACCTCACTGGTGCCCCACTCCTGGGGAAGTGCTTCGTGACCTCTGCCCCCTCACACCAGCGGAGGGCTCCCATGAGGGGTTTGTTTGGTTTTTGTGGCTCTTTAAAAAAACGGTTGGGGCCAGAGAGATAGCACAGTGAGTAGGGCGTTTGCCTTTCATGTGGCCGACCTGGGTTCGATCCCCAGCATCCCATATGGTTCCCCAAGCACCTCCAGGAGTAATTCCTGAGTGCAGAGTCAGGAGTAACCCCTGAATATCACCAGGTGTGACCAAAAATCACTGTATCACTGTCTTCCCGTTCATCTTTGATTTGTTCGACCTGTCTCATGCAAGTAGAGCCCAAGGGCACCTGCTTGCTCCAGGAACATAAAGAGCCTCAAACCATTCCATCAGGTCATGGGAATGAGGTCTATAATTGTTACTGGTATCTGGCATATCAAATATGACACGGATAGCTTGCCAGGCTCTGCCATGCGGGTAGCATACTCTTGTAGTCATCTCAAAATCCAGCATTTATTGATGAACCGCGGCTGCAAGCCGCCGCGGCGAGCCGGGCCTGTGATAAGCTGGTCTGTTGGGTGGAGTTTTGACCAAGGAGGAAGTCCGGATGTGGAAAATGGAGGCCCTCATGGAGTGGAGGGTCGTCTGGCTTGTTGTGAGGCTCTGCTGGGGTGGCGGGCCAGGGCTAGAACCTGCCATCCCTCCCAGGCACCTCATGAGCAGCTGGGCACAGGGAGACCCAGTAGCAGCTCTGCCCCATGTCTGAATCTGGATCAGCATACTGGGGCTGGATTAAAAAAAGACTGCAGCAGGGTGGATCTTGATGACCCGGGCTGTGATAGGCTGGTCTGCTGGGTAGAGTTCTGGGCCAGATTAAAAAAATAAAAAAAAATTGACTCCCACCACAATATCCCCAGGTTCCCTCCTAGTTCCCAGCCTGCCTGCCCCCCCCCACCCCCGCAAGCATATAACAAATTTATTTCTTATTACTTGCTCCAGCAAAACTTTGAGCAATGGCAAATGGAAATTATCAGAAAGTAAATCCGGGCCGGAGTAGTTATCAGAAAGTAAATCCGGGCATAGCAGGTAGAGCGTTTGCCTTGCATGCGGCCAACCCTGGTTCTATCCCAGCATCCCATATGGTCCCCCACCCCCCCAGCACTGCCCGGAGTAATTCCTGAGTGCAGAGCCAGGAGGAACCCCTGAGCACCACTGGGTGTGACCCAAAAAAGAAAAAAAAAAAAAGTAAATCCATGAAAGTCGATTTGTGATGACTGATTACTAAGTGATTTTAGCCAATATAAATAAGATAATTTTGATACTATTAAAAATGTAGTGAAGGTCTGTTGACTTTGTTGTTTTTTGTTATTGTGGTTTAGTTTTGGAGCACACGTAGCAGTGCAGCGGGGACTGTGGGGTCAGGAATCCCGACCGGGCTTCATATACTGGGTATCACAGGCCTTTTGCCGGTCTCCCTATTCTGAAACCATGCTTTTATATTTGTTTCTTTAAGAAAATTGTTTCCTGGGGCCCGAGCGATAGCCCAGCGGGTAGGGCATTTGCCTTGCATGCTGCCGGCCCATGCCGGCCCGGGTTCGATCCCCGGCATCCCATATGGTCCCCCCGAGCACCGCCAGGAGTAATTCCTTAGTGCAGAGCCAGGAGTAACCCCTGAGCATCGCCGGGTGTGACCCAAAAAAGCAAAAATAAAATAAAATTGTTTCCTAAATTTTTTCTTTTTCCTTCTCTTCCCTGTTTTTGTTTTCCTTTGCCTTTATTGTTACAATTTCCTGGGGTTTCACGGGTTTGGTTATGTACATTTGGTGTGGTACTCAGAGGGATCATATTTTTGGTGTATATGTGTGATAACTGAAAGATTTATACAATCTGACCTCAAGGTGTTGCAGGTGTGGCTGCAGTGCCCAGCTGCATTGGCAGGTGGCAGACAGGAGACAGGCTTGTCTACACCCAGGGCTCTGTCCCGTGGGCCCTGGATGGTTGATGGTCTGACATAGAAAAAGACTGGGCCCCCTGGGATGAACCCAGAGCCACGGCAGAGCCTGACAAGCTACCCGTGGTGTATTTGATATGCCAAAAAGTAGTAACAATAATGGACCTCATTCCCAACGAATGGAGACATTACTGACGCCCACTTGAGCAAATTGATGAACAGCGGGAAGACAAGTGATACAAGTGATGTGTAATAACCATACAGTCAGCTGAGGTGCTTGCTGTGGGTCACACACCTTT
Organism: Cryptotis parvus; assembly: GCA_021461705.1. Taxonomy (NCBI): domain Eukaryota; kingdom Metazoa; phylum Chordata; class Mammalia; order Eulipotyphla; family Soricidae; genus Cryptotis; species Cryptotis parvus. The sequence goes on along the minus strand of JAJIBD010009949.1, from coordinate 13,939 downwards.
AGTTACACTTGTGTTTGACCTTATAAAGGCTTCCGTCCCTTTAGCCGTGCTTCTGATACTGACTGTAGTGCTCATTGTGAGTGCTTGTGCATTCACTGTGGTCTCACACATGTGCTTGCTGGGTGTTGCACATCTTTGGTTGCAGTGGTCCCACATACCAGGCTGTGGAGATTCCTCTATTGCTGTACCTGGGGTCCCAAACAGCAGAGCTGTGGGTACAGTGTCAGCACATGTAAACTGCAACTGGGATTCAGCTCATAGCCTCAGGCTCACAAGGCAGGAACTTTGTAACTGAATCATCCATTGGCTGTGTGTGTGTGTGTGTGTGTGTGTGTGTGTGTCTTTTGGGGGGGTTGGTCACATCCAACAGTGCTCAGGGGTTACTCCTAGCCCTGCATCAGGAATTACTCCTGGCAGTGCTCAAGGCATCATATGGAATGCCACGGTTGAACCCGGATTGGCTGTATGCAAGGCAGAAGCCCTACCCCCTGTACTATCGCTTCAGTTTGTGTGTGTTTTAGGAGCCAAGAAACTACTATGTAATCAAAGTTTATAATGATTTACTTTTTCTTGTTTTTTTTCAAAAGGTTATAAAGATTTAATGTCTCATAGTTTTAGATGAACCCAGAGCCACGGCAGAGCCTGGCAAGCTACCCAGAGGTGTATTCGATATGCCAAAGACAGTAACAATAATGGACCTCAATCCCAACTAATGGAGACGTTACTGGCGCCCACTCAAATAAATCGATGATCAACAGGAAGACAAGTGATAAGTGATAAATAAGATGTTAGTTCATTATTGAAAATGTAAAAAAATATGCTTTTAAAAACCTTAGCAAGCTAGAGTAAAAATGCCTTTCTTAATCTAGTAACAGGGAGCTGTATGCGCCATTAGCGAGTGCCATACCAATGCCACATGTTGGGAAGTTTGTTCTGTCCTTAGAGTTCTTTTAATGCCTCTTGCAAAACTGGTTTCAAGGTTCTGAGAGGCCCAAGCTGTTGCCTGTCCGTGAAGCTTTGTATAGATGCTGGTGTGGTAGGAGAATACTCTTGGTAGGTGCTCATGTCGTGGAGTTTTTGTACCACGTCCTCCCTACGCCTCAGGCTCAGAGTCTCATTTGATAGCTCCACTGTACAGCTTGGGGGCTTTCCTTTGTGTGTAAGTTCCTTTTCTGATCTTTCTGCTTCTCAGTATTGCTCTCTTTGGCTTTGGTCATTGTGAGTACAGTGTGTCTTGGATTTTTCCTAGTTGGATTAATTTTCACTGGGACCTTTCAGACCTCTTGGAACTTACTGTCTATAGTCAGCTCTGGGAAAGTCTGATGGGCTGAGGTTGCTCCTTCTCTTCTCTGCTTGTCTTCACCGAACGACGGGCAGAGTAACTGTGGCCCCTCATGACACTTGTCGAGGAGCCGGTGCGGAGACTCCTGGGACCCTTCCTGGACAGACACTCTGCTCTACGCCCCCCTTCTTTAGGCCCCTGGGTCAGCGACAGCAGCTCTCATGGGATGGTGCGGCTCACAGGTTGGTCTTGTGTTCCAAGGGAGCTGCACCCTGGACGGCCCATACCCATCAGTGCCAAAAGCTGACCCCAGACTCCCGCACGCCAGCCACACAGTCCTGCCCTTTTGTGGGGCGCAGCCACCAACAAGCTGTGAATTGCATTTATTTATTTAATTTTTGTCTGTGGCCAGAGTGGTGGGGTTCTGTTTGCTGACAGACAGACAGTAGGGGGCCGGAGCAGTAGCACAGCCGGTAGGGTGTTTGTCTTGCATGCGAACCCGACCCAGGTTTGATCCCCGGCATCCCATATGGTCCCCTGAGCTCCGCCAGGAGTAATTCCTGAGTGAAGAGCCAGTAGCAACCCTTGAGCATTGCTGGATGTGACCCCCAAAAAAAAAACAGAAAAAAAACCAGAGGCACTTAGGGGCTATCCCTGAATCTGTGCTCAGAGGCCACCCCTGGTGGTGCTCTGGGGACCAGATGGGTCCTGGGAATTCGATCTAGGGTCAGCCACATGGGCGGCAGCACCTTCACCCCGTCCTGTCTGGCCCCTATGACCTTCAGGGTTTTAAGAGACGGAACACGCAGAGTAAGCAGGTTTGCTGGCAGCATGATTGTTTATACGCATGGGGGGGATGCCTTGTGTAGATGGTGACTAATGTAAAGTCGAAGGGGCGACAAGTGTCGTAAATGGGCCACACTCTAGCTCCACTCTGGGGACCATATGAGGTTCTGGGGATGGAACTGGGTCAGCTGCATGTTCAGGCCAGCTCCTTAACCTCTCCGTACTCTCCCCTGCCCTGTTGGTGACGCCTTTTGCTAAAAGGAGACTCACTGCCTTCAAAAAAAAACCCTGATCTGGTACTTTTCCTCTCTCGCCGCCAATGAGCTTATGACTTTAGTTATTTGCCCCTCGTATTTTATTGCTGTTTATCCGGTTCACCAGCTCACGTGCTCTGTGTTACGGGACCAGGCCCGCCCACTCAGCCTTGAGGTCCAGGTGCGGTGCGGCTCCACAGGTGACCGCCGGAGTGGGCAGGTTTCAGGCGGGAGGTGGGGCACTCTCCGGCCTCCTGGATGTGAGCATGGGAAAGCGCTGCCTTCAGTCAGGAAGGAGGCGCCACCGAGAGCGCTTCCTTCCCGTCTCGGGTGGTGGTGTGGTGATGTGGCTTGCCCACACACCGGCTCTGGAGTTTGGCGGCGGGGTAGGGGGCACCAACGGCAGGCTGTGGGCTGCCACACTCCGCCTCGGCTCTCACTGCGGCGCAGGCTCCCTTCCTCACCGTGCAGACACACTAGCTCTCTGAGGCTCGCGCTCCTAGTTGGAGGCCCAGGTCATGCTTGTGGTGCCTGTTGTCCCGGGACCGCACTTCCTGACCGTGCCCTCCTACGTCGGCTTTAGGTGCTGTGTCTGCAGGAAATCGCACCTCTGTTTGTGTGGTACTCCACACCTGGCCGTGCGGGGGCCAAATTCTCCTGCAGTTCTGGGCGTTGCAGAGAGGAGAGCTGCCAGGATTGTGCTGGGTACATGTGGGGCACCTGGAGTTTGAACTTGCGACCATATGCATGCAGGGCGGGTGCTCTGTTCCTCTGGGGCTCGGACTTTAACTAAAAGTCAGAACCTCTCCACTTAGTTTTTTTGGGTAATCATGTTTGAGTTCCAGTGTGAGGCTTTGCGTGAAAAAATCATTGCCCGTTGCCGCTGACAGAGTACTGTTTGATTTGGGGGGTTGGCGCCAGTAACGCTATTTCCAAGATACGAAATAACACGTTACTCTGTCTCAGGCTCCCCAGGGGTCCTTTCACTGTTCCGTGATCAAAATAAAACTTGAGATCAAACTCAAGCTCCACCTGTCCTGAGAGCCCGGACTCACTGAAACATTTGGAGAGGTCCAGCCTTGGTCCCTCACTTTGCGCATGGCTCTTGGCTGCCGCGTCTCAGGTAGCTTCTCTCCAGGCCAAGGCTGTGACAACAGGGCCTGCACCACATGCCCAGGGTCCTCCAGAAACTCCTGCTTGAAACCTTACTGAGAGGGCAGCAACCAGGAAGCACTTCTCAGTGCCTCAGGTGAGTGCCGCCCGCTCTCACAGCCCCCGAGGCAGAAGTGTCCAGGGGCCATGGCAAAAGATGGAAACGGGCGCCTCCGTGCTGGGGAAGTTCTCCCCGGTCAGCTTCTGAGGTGTCGAGGCAGGGCTGAGGGGCATGGGTGGAAAGGAGGGAGCTCTCGGGCACAGCCCCCAGTGTCTGCCAGGCCACGGAGCTCAGGAGGCCTGGCAGGACACGTCACGCCAGGCAGTCATAAAAGCAGGTGCCTGGGGAGACAGGCCCCGGTGAGGTCACAGGAAGGGTCCCAGACCTGGATTGGCTGACGGCAGGTTCACTGTGGTGGAGTCACAGTGCCTGTGGGCGCATCGTGGCTCCCCGCGAGGGCCCCCGTGAGTGGGTGCTGGGAGAAGGGATAGTGAGGTGCTGAAGCATCACTGTCCAGGCACGTCTCCGTCCTGAAGCTTCCAGGAAAGGCTGCGCCTGACGGCAGGTGGCAGCGTCTGAGGCGGAGCACTGACCTAAGGGACCTCCCTCGGGGCTCCCTTCCGCCCCAGCCCTGCCTGTCTCTCTTGCACCAGGAAGAGAAATGTGTTCTCCCTCAGAACTAAATCATTTTTCATACTTGGAGAGGACTCAGAAACATTCATCGTTAATGTTTATTTTCATATTTATAGATGAAAGGCCGGCTGGCTTCAAAGAAGCAGGGTCAGGGCAAGAGAAATGCCTTAATCTCCAGCATGAAAAAGATCAACTAGAGAACACCACTGCTGCTTGCGGCTGGGTCCCTGCGTGAGGGGTTGTAAAGAGAGGTTTAAGAGCCAGCGGCGGGATGGGTGAGACTCCTAGGGTAGAAATGTGTGTGTTGGGGCTGGAGCGATAGCACAGCGGGAGGGTGTTTGCCTTGCACACGGCCAACCCAGGTTCCATCTCCGGCATCCCATATGGTCTCCCGAGCACTGCCAGGAGTAACCCCAGAGCACCAGAGCATCGCCGGGTGTGACCCAAAAAAGCAAAAAAAAAAAAAGTGTGTGTTTCTGCTGATCACCCCAACTCACTCGGAGGCGAAGCCGCAAGCAGGATTCTGCCTGAAACTGGGGAAGTCTTTCAGGTCACAGTGTTTTTGGCGCCTCTGTGAACTGGGTTTGAGAATCCAGGCAATAAATGTCACTTGTGTATTTCTGCATGTGTGTGTGTGTGTGTGTGTTGCCAAGGATTAAATCTGGGTCCTCTGCATGCAAATGTAAGTGCTCTACCACTGAACTACACTCCCAACCTCTGACTTTGTTCAAAGGAAGCAACATTTGGGGCCGGGTGATATTTCCACAGGCTGAGCACATGGGTTCAGGCCTTGGCCCACAGTCTCCTGAGTTCTACCAAAGCAAAGAAACCCCCCAACATGGCAGGCGTGACCCCCCCCCCAAAACCAAAATCAAACAAACAGCAAACAGCGGCTTTTGTGGAGATGTCGCCGGTCACAGAGCTTACCTTGTACGGGTGAGGCCCCAGTCTCAATCCTGGGCACTAGTACCCTGATCCTATCAGCAGCGACAGAAACGGTCCCGAAAGAAGTGACTAGCTGGGAGCATTCTTGAGGTTCAGAAAATTCAAGGTAGGGGCAAAAACAAAACAAACAAAACGCCTCTGTGCTGCAGAGATAATACAGTGGGCATCGGCGCTTGCCTTGCATGCTGCTGTCCACATGCGGACAGGAGCCCCGTCAGGAGTGACCTCTGAGTGCAGGAGTCAGTTCTGAGCAGCGGCAGGTGTGGCCCCAAAAAAAAAAAAGAACACATTGTCTGGGCACCTGTGTAGACAACCTGTGCATCGCCTGGTAGGTGCCCACCACCGGTGCCCCCATGCGACCCACCCTGACTTAGGGGTGTGGGGGAACCCTCCTGGCTAGGATTTTTATGCCAGGCCTGACAGCAGCGTCAGCGTTCTGAGAGCAGGTCAGAAGCGTCTGCTCTGCAAGGTCATTCACGAGCCTCGGAGGCTCTCATCGGACGAGCTCCACAGACACGTCGGTGCTGCCTGAGGGTTGGCAGGGACCCAATGGCCCCACACGCACTCAGCGCTGTGACCCTTCCTTGACTAGAAGCAGCATATTTCTCTCCCCATGCTCTCCGGGGGGCTGAGTCTGTCACAGCTTTCTGAAAGATTCCGGAATCCCCAAAAGAAGACTGAAGCACTGAAGCTGTGCAGGTTTGGGGATGCGGGTGAAGTTGCCCCCCCCCCCAGGCTTGCCTCACTTCAGCAAAAAAGCAGTCCACTGCCCGCTCCCGGGGACAGAAAAGGTCGATTCCTCAACTGTGCACACAAGGGGCTCCCCAAGATACTCCTCTTGGGCCACAGGTAAAATCAGGTAAACGGGGGCTGCGGCATGAGACTGCAGAGGAACCAAGTCAGGAGGGGGACCAGATCGAGGAACACTGGCCGGAGCAAGGGCGTGTCTCATGTATGCTCTTGTGACAGACACCAAAGCCTGAAAAATGCAGGACCCCCCGGCCACCCCATTCGGGCACAGGCCGGTTGGAGACCCCCGGTAGGGAAACCCTGCCTCTTGATCTTGGCTCAAAGGGCTGCTTCTTCCTTGATGCATTTTTATTCTGCTGGGTGTTTCGTTTTGTTTATTCTGGTCGGGGAGGGGAAGGGCCACACCCGGTTATGCTCAGGGGTTACTCCAGGCTCTGTACTCAGGAATTATCCCTGGGGTGCTTAGGGGACCATACAGGAGACTTGGTATCTGACTAGGGTTCACCACATGAAAGGGGCCCTCCCCTGTCCTGTCACTCCAGCCCCTAATATACTTCCACCCCTGCCCCTCTCTGTCCCTGGGGTCAGGGGAGAGTGACCAGATGCGCAGCCCCAGACGCTGTGCGGCAAGTTCCAGAAAGGGTGCGGGGGGGGGGCGCCCAGACCAGCCTCAGCCCTCTTGGAAGCTGTGTGACCCCTCACTCACTCACCTCCCAGCCTCGTGCTAGGCTGAGCCACGGTCACATGTCCTGCCTGAGACTGGCCCTTCCTGTTCCAGCCGACGCCACAATGAGCATGGACGCCCTCTGGACTGCAGGAAAGATCAGGACCGCGAGCTCTGGCTACCTCTGTTTCCCCGCTATAAAAACCAGGTTATTGCCTGTTCCCAATGCCCAGACTTGAGGCAGCACTGGGGAGTACTTTGAACCTTCTAGATGAAAGATGGTGTAAAATTACAAAGCAAGGGCAAGTGCCTTGGAAGACCACAGGAGGAGGCAAGTGAGAGCAGAATGGTGTCAGGGACGCCACTCCTGGGGCCTCTCTGGGCTGAGATGCAGCGGCCTTACGGGGGTGGGGACAGGGACAGTCAGGGCCCTGTGGTGGAGAGGAGACTCTGGGGTCCCCAGCTTACTGAGTCAGAGTCCCAGGGCAGGGGACAAGCCACTGCTGTTTCCAGAACTCCAAGGCGAATCCGAGGATGGGGCAGCAGGCGCTCCAGGAAGCCTCCTGCCTCCATGCCCCCACCCCCTGCTGTGGCCGATGCCACTCCCCCAGCCCCTGCTCCACCCTCCACGCCACCGCCACCTGCCACTTGCAGCACAATCTTGGCTCTTGGCTGTCCTTGCTGCTCTCCCTGCCGCACCCCAGCCTGCATCCCCTGTAGCTGAAAGATCATTCCTGGGTGCACATGGGTCTCTGCATGGGAGGTGTCTATGAGGATTGCAGAGGAAAGGGCACGTTGTTTAAGCTCTGACTCCCTTTTCCTTTTAGACAACGGGCGGATGCGGCCTGCGGTGTGCACCCACCTGACGCCAGCACATTCGCCTTTTTGGCACCATTGTCTACATCATCTGAGTTTGTTTGAGTTTGTGTGGAACGTTCCTGATTCAGCCTGTTCCCAGGAGTCAGGATGTGATGGTCCCACAGGAGGCCAGGGTCTCTGGCACTCTCCAAGGCTCCTGAGAGCACCTGGTGTTGGGGGACCTCCTCCTGCTTGCCATTGGCTTCAGGGGCCTAGACGCACCCCACCGAGGGAGCTTGGGCCGTGGTCCAGAGGGAGAACCAGGCCTGTGGCTGAGCCCGCACTGCCTGCAAACTCCTCACAAATGTGGGGGCTGAGAGAAGAGGATTTTGTTTGGGGTGGACTCAGACAAACAGTCCCTGGGTCTCTACTGTCCAGTCAGTCTCCTGTCCCGAGGCATACCTGCTGCGGCCTCGGGAGAGCCCCGGGAACATAGCTGGACTCGTCCTCGCCGCCTCCCTGGTCTCTCTCTCTCTCTCTCTCTCTCTCTCTCTCTCTCTCTCTCTCTCTCTCTCTCTCTCTCTCTCCCCCTCTCTCTCTCTCTCTCTCTCTCTCTCTCTCTCTCTCTCTCTCTCTCGTCTCCCCGGCAGGCTGGGAGTGGCCTCTACCTAGGATGGGGAGCTCTTGACCCACAGCACCATCGAAGGCTCTCGAAAACCCAGGACCTGGCCTTGGCCCTGATGGGAACTACACGGCCACTTCCTGCCTGCTGTGCGCTGGCCATGTGCCTGCACTGTCTGGCTGTGAATGATGTTGTAGCTACTCACAGGGCCCTTAGTGGAAACAGGGTTCCCCACCCTGACCTAAAGGATCTTTCTGGAAGGCCCTGGCAGTTTTTGCCTCCTGCTCCCAGCCTTGCCTCTCGGGATCAGACTCCCAAGCTGTCCCTGAGTCTGTCCAGACTCTCTGCCCCCACTGTATTGCTGGCCAGCTCCTCCTCCTTGCCTCACTGCGTTTCCCCACTGCCATCCGCCAGAAAGGACGTGTGCCCCTGCCTTCCAGCCACAGCCAGGGGCAGCCCCGCCCCTCCCTGCCCCTGCCTCCAGCTCCCTCTGCTCAGCTTCCTCTGAGAGCTGGACGGGTATACTTATTTCATCAGGAATTTCCAGGAACATATTATTCCATCAACTAAAAAAACCATACAAGTGAGGTAGTTTCCTATTTATTATACTCATTTCAAAAAGTCATGGGCTGGAGCGATATTGCACAGTGGGTAGGGCATTTGCCTTGCACTCGGCTCACCCAGGTTCAGTCTCTGACAAAATCATATGGTCCCTTGTGTGCTACCAGGAGAAATTCCTGAGTGCAGAGCCAGGAGTAACCCCCTGAGCCTCGCTGTGTGTGACCCAATAAAAGAGTTCAAAAAGAAGTTAAGGTTAAGAATAGGACAAGGGAGGCTGGAGAGATAGGACAGCCGATGGGTAGGGCACTTGCCTTCCATGTGCCATCCGAGGATCGACCCCCCCAGCACCCCATACGTTCCCCAAGGATGAGCACCACCAGGAGTAATTCCTGAATGCAGAGGCAGCGGGGCCCCAAAATAAAAATAAACCAAAAAAAGAGTGGGACTAGGCTTAGGTTTAGGATTAAGGCTAGGACTTGGATTGGTTTTATGGTTAGTGTGATATCTGGGTTAGGGCTAATTTTAGGTTTAGTGTTAAGGAATCACTGTATCACTGTATCACTGTCTTCCCGTTCATCATCCATTTGCTCGAGCGGGCACCAGTAACATCTCCATATGACCTGTCTCATGCAAGTAGAGCCCAAGGGCACCTGCTTGCTCCAGGAACATAAAGAGCCTCAAACCATTCCATCAGGTCATGGGAATGAGGTCTATAATTGTTAGTGTTATCTGGCATATCAAATACGACACGGGTAGCTTGCCAGGCTCTGCCGTGTGGGTAGCATACTCTTGTAGTCATCTCAAAATCCAGCATTTATTGATGAGCCGCGTGGCGCGCAGCGCGCGAGCCAGGCTGTGATAGGCTGGTCTGCTGGGTGGAGTTCTGACAAGGGGGAAGTTTGGGTGTGGAAAATGGAGACCCTCATGGAGTGGGGGGGTCCTCTGGCTTGTTGTGAGGCTCTGCTGGGGTGGCAGGCCATGGCTAGAACCCGCCATCCCTCCCGGCGCCTCATGAGCCGCTGGGCACAGGGAGAGCCAGTAGCAGCTCTGCCCCATGTCTGTCTCTGGATCAGCATACTTGGGCCGGATTAAAAAAAGACTGCAGCAGGGTGGATCTCGAAGAGCCAGGCTGTGATAGGCTGGTCTGCTGGGTGGAGTTCTGACGAGGGGGAAGTCTGGGTGTGGAAAATGGAGGCCCCTCATGGAGTGGGGGGGGGTCGTCTGGCTTGTTGTGAGGCTCTGCTGGGGTGGCGGGCCAGGGCTAGAACCTGCCATACCTCCCGGGCGCCTCATGACCCGCACAGGGAGAGCCAGTAGCAGCACTGCCCCATGTCTGTCTCTGGATCAGCATACCTGGGACGGATTAAAAAGACTGCAGCAGGGTGGATCTTGAAGAGCCAGGATGTGATAGGCTGGTCTTCTGGGTGGAGTTCTGACAAGGGGGAAGTCCGGTGTGGAAAATGGAGGCCCTCCATTTATTTTATTGAAATTGTACATCAATAAACAAACAAAATCCAGAAAATGCCCCAGGCTGAGAAAAACAAAGCTTTATTTTGTCATGGTTTTTTTTTTTTTTTCCTTTTGGGCCACACCTGGCAATGCTCAGGGGTTACTCCAGGCTGTGCACTCAGGAATTACTCCTGGTGGGTTGGAGGGACCATATGGGATGCCGAGGATCAAACCCGGGTTTGCCGCATGCAAGGCAAATGACCTTCCTGCTGTCCAGTCGCTCCAACCCCAGAAGAAAATTTCATGGAAATGAAAGTAAGGAAGCTATCAACAGCATTGGTCAATTTGGTACTCAGGACAGCCATGTAACTGAGTCACGGAAAATACAGAAAACCGCCAAATTTTGCTGTTTTGTTTCCTTTAAAAGTATAGTCTACAAAGTTTTGCAAAAAACAAAACAAAAATCAATTTCCCAGACTTGGGGTAAGGAGAGAGAGTACGGTGGGTGAGGCATTTGCCCTGCACATGGCTAACCAAGGTTTGATTCCCAGAACTACCCAAGCATGGCCTCCAAAGCTTGCCAGGGGTGATCCCTTAGTACCACTGGGAGTGGCCCCCAAAACAAAAAAAAAATATTTCCCAAGCTTGAAGAGTACAAGCAATGAAGATACAAGAGGGCCAAAGGGTGGTATCAAAAATAGATTCAACTAAGAAAACTCCAAGATACATTGTACCCAAAATGACAGAGCCAAAGATAGAGACCAAAAAGAGGAACTTATATTCAAAGGAACACCCATAAGATTGACAGCAGATCTGACAAATGAGACTTTACAGACAAAAGAAAAACGGAGGGATATAGCACAAACTCAACCAAATGACCTCACCCAGAATACACTATCCTGAGAGACTATCACTCGGATTTGAAAGAACAATACAGAGTTTTCAGACAGGCAACAGCTTAGGGAATTTATAGCCTTGAAACCAATTCAGGAAGAGGCTTTAAAAGAGTTTCTTTAAAGGACAGAACAGGGCCCGGAGCAACAGTACAGTGGGAGGGCATTTGCCTTGCACAAGGCCAACTCAGGTTTGATACCTGCATCCCATACGGTCCCCGACCACCACCAGGAGTTAATTCTTGAGTGCAGAGCCAGGAAGAACCCCTGGGCATCGCTGGGTGTGACCCTCCCAAAATAATAATAATAAGTGTTGCCATACACTGCTGCCCAGAGCCTCTGCATCGTGCCTGGAGTTATCTCCCTGCAGGCCACTTTGTAGATTAGGAATGGAAAACAGTTTGATATGTGGCAGTATATCTTACCATGTGCTCTATGTTAGCTGGTATAAATATTTTCTCTCATGCTACCACAATCATTGTGGGACTACATAGATCTTACCAGTATATTTACCTGGTCACGTTGGATCTCTAAGTATAATCTAGTTATAATTAGACCAGAGAGAAATGCTGTTTGCCTCCAATCAAGCAAGCGTGGCTCTCTAATAAGTCTAAAGCCTAATATACAAAACAACTATGAAGTAAAGATGAGAATCTTGTGAAGGCTTGGAGCAATGTATACCTGGCTGTAGAATATCCATTGGTACAGATACATGCCCTTCCCCCCATCTGCATAGGGCCTGGTGGAAACCCATGGGCCTGCAGCCTTGGCTGGGCGATATTAACATTTCAGTGGAACTAGGTGAGGTCCTGGGAGAAGTTACCTGAGGGGGGATTGACCCTAACTGCTTTCCATTGATGTGGGCTGGTCACGGCTGAAACGTTATAAAAGCTGTAACCTGCTTTCTTCCCAGTTTCCTCTCTTCTTCCTCTTCGCTCTCTGCCTCTGCTCTCCTTCTCTCCGTTTTTGCCCTGTTGGGCCTTAGCACATGGTAGCGGCCATCTTGGCCAAGGATTCTAAACCTACACGTGACCAGGGCCCAGCCAGGAACCTAAAGTCTAGGGTTTTCCTATTATTGAATTGTATACCAGAATAAGTGTGAGTAAAGCCTTTTGAAACTCTGCTGGGTTCTTGCGCTCTTTCTCTGTCCACTGGCTGCCGATCGCTTAGGGCAGGAGATCCCTATACTCTGCTCCTGGATTTTGTCGGGAACCCAGTGTACCCCAACAATAAAGGACTGAACAAACTTCCCAACTTGTGCACTGAGTATGGCACTCACGAGTGGCACAGATGGTTGCCCTCTACTAGGCTAAGAACAGTATGTTGGGAAAAAAATGTGTTGGGACCAGACAACAGTACAGTGGGTAGACGCTTGCCTCACACACAGCTACCTGCGTACAATCCCCAGTGTTCCACATGGCCGCCCAAGCCCTCCAGGGGTAATTTCTGAGAGCAGAGACAGGAGTAACCCCATAGCAACGCTTACGTGAGGCCCCCAAACCAGAAATTCCTCTGGTGGAAAAAGTTTAAGAAGCCAGAGCTGGAGAGACAGCACAGCAGGTCGGTGCTTGCCTTGCAGGAGGCCAACCTGTGTTTGATCCCTGGCATTGCTTATGGTCCCGAGCACCACCAAGAGTGATTCCTGTGTGCAGAGCCAGGAGTAACCCCTGAGCATCACTGCTGGGGGTGGAGGGGGGGCAGAGAGATAATACAGCAGGTAAAGCGCTTAACTTCCATGCATTTCACGAGGGTTTGACCTGAATTCAATTCCTGGTATCACCAGGTGTGGCCCAAAAAACAAAATAAATAAAATCAAGAGTCAAAAATAGCTCAATATAGAGCCTTAACTTTTAAAGCTATATCCAAGAGTCACATAAGATTTATCATCTGGGTCAGAGAGAGGGCTGTGGCATCCTCCACACGCAGGAGGCTGGCACCGGACCCTGGCACAGCCATCCCTCACCACTCAGAGCAAACCTTGAACAGTGCCCCGGAAGCACAAGGTATGTTCCCAAAACAAACAACAAAAAAATGATTCTCAAGTTATCAACACCGATACTTCATATCAAGTCAGTGACTCCGCGGCAGTAACAGCTTACCAGAGGGGCTGGAGCCATAGCACAGCGGGACGCAGCCCATCGGCTTTGATCCCCGTCCTGAGCACCACCAAGAGTATTTCCCAAGCACAAAGCCAGGAGTAACCCCGAGCATTGCCAGGAGTTTCCAGGAACAAAGAAAAAAAGCTTACCAATTTTTTTCATTTGAGATTACTGTTTTGGTTGGGCAAATCCTCAACCTCAAGTAGTAAAACAAAATATATTCTTCAGATTAACTCTGACCAATTTATTCTGCCAACAACCCTGAAGCTCAAGGTCCCTACCTTATCTTCCACAAGAAGATCAAACCACAGATAAGAGTGGCTAGCACACAGTGCTGAAATAAAGAGATGACCAATAAACACTGGCCATCTCCGCTTCTCGCTGTTCTCTCGCTCGCTTGTCTCTCGCTTGTTAGGGAATAGTTGAGGTTAAGTATTGTGACTAAGGGGGCTGGAGCGATAGCCCAGCGGGTAGGGGCATTTGCCTTGCATGCAGCCAGTCCATGCCGACCCCGGGTTCGACCCTCGGCATCCCATATGGTCCCCTGAGCACCGCCAGGAGTAATTCCTGAGTGCAGAGCCAGGAGTAACTCCCTGAGCATTGCCAGGTGTGACCCAAAATGCAAAAAAAAGAAAGAAAAGTATTGTGATTAAAGTTTTTATTCTTTTATTGTACTTTTAGGTAGCATGGTTGCAATAGTATTACCTTTCATGATTATACAATCATGGCGTCTTCCCCACCCCCCATTCCCTGTTCCATCCCCCACCAGTTCTCTTCAGCTTTGAGCCCGCAGCCAAGGGTATGTTCTCGTTCAGCAGAGCCTGTCCTTGCCTTCTGTCTCTGTGTGCCCAGACCAGTGAGAACAGCCAGTGTTCATCCGCCTTCTGGCCTAGTTCACTTGACATCATGCCCTCCCCGCTCCTCCCACGTTGCAGGAAACTGCTTGATATTTCTCTGACGGTACCGTAGGTACATGTGCCGCAGCTTCCTTGTCCTTCCATCTGCCGCTGGGCCTTCCCTCTCCTGGCTGTTGTGCTTAGTGCTGCAGCG